>BEXV01001160.1:67120-85671 GCA_003118195.1 Hemicentrotus pulcherrimus | reverse complement strand
CCCCCCCCCCCCCCCCCCCGAGGAACGAACATTGACACGTGAGGACAGGGATATTGTACTTCATGATAAAGGAAAGCCTAGATGCGTTGGTACTCATATTTCCTCTTTTGTCCACTGGCATGCGTGTAACGTGATTGCTCCAACAGCTCTTTTTAACCCCATTAACGGATTGCGTTCTTTCTCTATATCCCGTTCTAGATATAGAATTAAACGGACCCCGATTCGATTTCATGACGAGAATTAGAGCAGAGTCTCGTCTATAGTGCGACCTTATTGTCTCGCTGTTTCGATTCTACTCAGGCATCTGTAGAAGTTTTAATCGTTAAAAGGGATGTAAGGGTATTCTAGACAAACAGTTCATGGATGCATTTGTTTTGTTTTTCCTGGGAAATTTTAAAAAGGGTTGACCACAGTTAATGGGCTCTCTCCCGTTACACACGAAGTTATATTCAAGTATGCCGAATACATTAACACGAAAACAGCATCAACAACACGCAAATGAGATTCAGGAGAGAACATTACGAACACCGACGGCTTCGGCTTCACACGAGGAGTGAGCAAATACTGAATAATAGAGTAATGGTAGTATCCCACTAGGTGACATTTACTGACACAGAACTGCGTCAGTGACTAGCACGGTCTGTGACGCAACTATGCCTATGAGAACGAAAGAGGAATTTACTCACAGAGAAACTAGTATCATATAGTTTCGAAAATCGATATTGAATGGCGATCAGAATCTCCCTTTTCTCTGTGTGGGAATCTAAACATTTCTCTCAAAAGTGAAGTCCTGATCGCGATCAGAATCACACTAAAAGTGAGATTTTTTTGACCGAGCGCTTGAACAGCAACGCTTGTCGAGAATTAGGATCTCTGTTCTAACGTGTATGAACGGGGGCAAAATGCGAGAATTAAATCCCGGTGTGTGAATGGGCTTATTGTACGCAAATTAAATGCAAATCGAAAAGTGCTAGCAATAGTACTTATAGGCGGTTAGGTTTTGGAAGACTAATTATTGGCCCGTTGAAAGGTTTGACGTATATATAGCACCCTAGAATCATTACCAAGTACAATACCAAAAAAAAAATCGAAAAGAAAAGTAAGGCGACATCTAGAAAGAATATGATTATGACAGAGGGGGGAGTGGAAGCGGAACACATGTAAGAGGCTAAATAAGCCTGACGACAAGACAATAAGTTATTCACGAAGTTGAACTCGTTCTGTTCTGTTGTCTGTTGACACCTAGCCCATTATGTTATTGATCGAATTTTGAAAGGGTTATCCTTCCCACGTTGCCCCCTGCTGCGCCTTAATAAATGATATAATTATCATTCAAGTTTTCGTTTCGAAGCGATCTTTACCATACAGTGCACATTCAGTCAAACGAAGCTATGCGTATCGACGAGCTGAATAAAGAGTCAATAATTGCAACAATTATTGAAAATTATTCATGACGGAAACAAACAGAGACCATAGTGTGTGTCATGATTTTTTAAACATTATGAGAACGACAGTGTTTTTTTTTTTTTTTNTTTTTTTTTTTTTTTTTTTTTTTGCGAGAATTTAGTGAGGGCTTGGGTAAGAACTTTGAAGAAATACGTCCCTTTGATATTCAGGCAGTTAAAATTGCACATACAATATAGAAGGGACTTTTAGATTTGCGTGGACTGATACGTGTGACGTCCATTCAAGGCAATGCATTAAAGGGGGGTCGACCGTAGCAATCCCTATTGTCTTTGTGCGGATCTAAAAGTCCCTAATGACCCATCTGTGACTGATCAAACAAGTCTAAAGCACGTCGAGTGTGAAGGATATTACACAAAGTTTATTTTGAATACAACGTGGTACAGATAAGGGCCTATTAGTAAACTCGTTAAACTTCGCGAGAGTCAATAACTTAGAGACAGCGTTAACATGTTAAACCTGGTAAACCAGAGTTAGTTAAATGTCAAGGAAGTGACATAGATTTTCTATACCATTGTCAGACTTCAAGGACAGCGCAATGACGAGCAGAATAATACTATGTATGACAACCGAACTGTTTCACAGTACAATGACCCATATTTCATATTCTGTAATGAAAGCAATTAATATGACAAATCAATCTCCATTTGTGTGCGCTCAACCTTGTTAGATATTATTCACCACAACGTACTCATGTGCAACATGCCTAGTTTCGAAAACGCATGCAGTCAATAATCTTTCTGCATGCATGTTTTAGCTATAGGCATTTCGACACCGTGAAAATGGTTCGATCGCTTAATTGTCAATCAATATTTTAACATTTCTATTGCTGGACTTTGGCCAATCGCTTCATATTTACACTCTCGATCAACGCTGATAATATTAGGCACCTGATACGGAAGAAATCAATAAATATTTTGAGCCCAACACATTTTTTGGGGCTCTGCCGTGTCGACATTGGAGGAGCGAAACCGTTAGTGCGTGATCGACATGAATACCACTTCAGAATCATCTATCATATCGTATATTGATTAATAAACGGCTTTGTGGGTTACGATGTATTGAACCTGTTGTTAAGCGTACAGGTATCACTTGTACTAAAGTGATGGGAAATGATACTACTTGGATGCTTCGATAGTAACCGAAGAGGTGGATAGTATATGCGACATAGGACGCTAAAACCAATCTAGATCGAGAAACAAGTAAGTGCAGACAGTTATATATATATATATATATCCGAAGAGGTGGATAGTATATGCGACATAGGACGCTAAAACCAATCTAGATCGAGAAACAAGTAAGTGCAGACAGTTATATATATATATATATATATACTAGTATTCCTTATATGTTTCCAGGGAAGTGTTTCACAAAGGCTAAGACCGATTTTAAGTTGAACTTAACTATGACAGGCCATTCATGTCACTGTTTGCACTCACCGTTTACTTGCATTAGTCTCTCAAGGGACGCAGAGATCATGGTCACAAATCTACACAATTTATACTTTATGATGATTCGAAAGGAAAAAAAAACATTATCTAAAATTCATAGTGATGAGTGCAAACAGTGGCATGAACGGCCTTTCATAGCTTAGTCTTTGTAAAACACCTCCCAGATGTGATCCGAAATTTACAGTGACGTTGAAATAATACCGATTTTTACTGTATATTTGCGACAAAATTCACAACCAGTCAAAAATGTAAAGAAAATAAAACTTAATAAAAGCGTGTCCATTGATTAGAAAACAACACATTATGTTTTTAACTGCCGAGTGATACCATTACAATTGAAATATGCAATATGAAGTTTGAGCATGTGAAACATTGTTAATAGTCTCACTCTGCACGCATGACATTAGACCCATATGTGCATATATGTGTTGGTGGATCTCCATGTTCTCGGTCTATGCAGTTTTCATAGATAGCGTTTCGTGGGTCCCACCGGTAGGTCCATAGTCACACCAGTCCATTCTCTCATGACGATTCTTAACGGAGTGAACATGAAAATAACGATAAGGAGGAACATAACTTTGGGATTTATTTTTCTTCTTTTTAGTTATAGTTAAAGAAAAGGGTCAAGAACCAACCCTCTAGAACAGCCATTGTGTCAAACGTGCTTGTCAAAATCCGTTTCTTTTCATGCCGATGAGTACTACCTACATTGTCAAAAAAATCTGGTTCAAACAAAGTTAATTGCTAAACCCAACGATATAATACAAATATTGCATACGTTAATGATTGACAGAAATGGTTAAAAAGCAGTGTTTGAGTTCTACGTTAATTTTTGTTTGAAATTGCTATTTCAACAACTAATATTTTTATTATAACAAGTCGATGTCCACACAGAATCACAATACTGTGGGTAAATTTGACACTGGTGGTTGTTGTGTGTATGTTTCTTTCATACAGGTTCCAATTCTGAAGATTTTTTGTTTTACTAAAGTAGCTATGGAAAAAACAGAACGCAATGCATATTTATTTCATATTTCATTTTTATTTTCTTGGTTGTAGTTATTTAGTATTTGTTGTCACGTATGCCTGGGAGGGGGAAACGAACTGATTCATATTGTACCTCGGGTGTCAGGTGTCACCTGATATACATGGAACTGGTGTCGTAGCAAGAATGTGAAGGACCTCCACCTCATAAAGGAAATGAGTATAAATTTTACATGTGATCACATACGAATACTTATTCAAAGCGCTGTATATACTTAGAATGATCTGGTAACTTTGTCTTTGATCCTTTAAAAAAATCATTGATTTAGCTCAATAATATTTATAAACTTTTAGGTCAGTCAGGAACCCTATGATTTTTACAAGATATTCATGAGATAAAATCGAAATCAAATTTTGCGTTTGGCAAACGGTTTTCATAACACTAGAGTATTTGGGTAAAGCGAGTATGGTAAAACCGGTCACTCAAAGCTTTTTACTTTTTTGAGGCACTTCTTGATCATTTTGAAGCGCATTTTTTTTGGGCTTCAATGTATAACCATATTACAGACTCTGATAACACGTAGGGCCATGCATCTCAGATTTATCATTGCTAAACGATCCCTTTAAGGAACCTTATTCACAAGCATAATGCTTCTAAGGCTTCATCCTCATTACTGTAGATTAAAGTTAGCATTGTTTCATTTTATTGTTTTAAAACCATCTATCGAATATATGTATATGTTTTGTTACTTTGTATATGCTTACTTTGTCAATTTTTTTCATAGTCAGTTAATATGGAGATAAAACCTAAATGAAAAATAAATATTCCATAAATTGGTAACGAACCAATTACTAATGCTATATACCTATTCACATTCAGAATCTCTTTCTCTCCCCCTCTCCCTCGATTTCTCTTTATTTAGCACTGATCTTCCCCTTTAACGACATACAGACATGTAATCAGGAAAAAGAAAAAATAGTTTAACGTTAAAAATCAGTCGAAAGCATTCTGTCACGTTAAATCGAAACCACAGACTCTTTCAAATTAAAAACTTGTTTCATTCTCTTTGTTTGCGATGAATTCGAGAGAATGGCTCAAGTGGACCAATGAAGGCAGGTAAAAAAATATATTTATGCTAACAACATCGTCTAGTGATATGCAAGTACGATTCTACAGCACGTCGGCACAGCCATGAAATTGCTAATGATTTTATGGGCTTGATGTAGGACCGGACTCACGACATCCCAATAGACCGATGGCCCACAAGATCGGCAACGGCGGTCTGGAGCGGGCCCTTAGAAACGTCGTAAGAAAGTCCCCCAGATCATAACTTTGGTCCCAAGTGTTGTCGGTCTTGTGCAACGTTGGTCTCTCGAACACTTGGAAGACCTGCAAGATCGTCGGTCACGTAGGCCGTTGGTTCCGAGGGCTGTCAGTCAGTTACCTTAACGTTGCTCTGTAAAACAAGGATTACATGTATTATATACATAAAGGAAGTATTTTACAATTATCACAATTCATGGTATAAAGGTTCTAATGTTGACGTCACAAAAAGAAAATCTCTTCATTCTGCCAATTGGGCTACGTACGTTTGATTCTTCCTGAGTATGACCGGTGGCAGAATTACCTGCGTACATAGATTTGTCTAAAACGCTTTGAATTACAATAACATGCCACGTCAGAGTAAACAATATGCCCTACGTTATTGGAATTTGAGATACATCACAGTGTTATTTTGCTAATGTGGATGTAATTATGTAGGTTTGTCAAGTTTACGCAGATGCAGTGTGTAGAAAAGTTTTCTGCGGACTGCGGTTAAAATGAATGAAACTAATTATCTATCCAATGATCCAATCCAATAAAATCCAATTTTGGAATTTTGTAAAGCTCCAATATCTAGTTGTCTAATCAAAGAGAAAAATTGAAAGCAAACTTGTTTAAAACTAGATGTTTAGATACAATGCCAATGTATTGATCATTAATCACGAGCTTATTTATTTTATAATATGATAATATTTTTTGTTGTTCTGTTAATCATGAAAATACCTACACCACTTTCTTTTAGTATTCATTTCTGACGCCTTAAGATAATATTCGGGACACTATTTATTAGATATAATTATATTAGAAATACAGTTCTCCTTAAAAATCAATGTAAAAAGGGGTGACTAAATACAGCATTTGAAATCAATACAAACGTCTGCATCAAACGGAACGATCGAATTTGCGTTGTTCTATTTGGACTTTGAAAATCCATACATAGACTACTGAAGGTAAACTGGGTCACCTCTGTGATGTTAAGGTTGAGTTTTAGAGCGTCAAAATACCTGTGACAATGAAGATGGCGGGTTTTGTTCTTACACGAAACAACAATTGCAACGACTAGATTTATCGATCAGGAAAAGAGGAAATTATATTGAATCTTGTTTTGAACAAAGCTGAGGTACTGTAAGTGTTTTAGTTATTTGTTAACGAAAGCCTTGCATCACAGTGGCGGTAAAGAAGAAGACTCTAAACGACCTTTTGCCTACATGGAAACCATGGAGCGTATTCGATCATGTACAGATTAATTGTAAAACCACATCAAACAAGGAGACAAACAAAACAAACAAAAACCAAATGAAGAAAGAAGAGATTATTCTATGTTCTTTCAACGGGAAAGGCACACTTCAGGAACAGAAACTCTAGTTTATTGTTTTTTTTATAATACTTTTTACATCCGCTTTTGTGTTTTATTCAAAGAAATTTACTAATGAAAGGTTGAAAGTCAGAAATGTCTCAAGGACATTGCCCTCATTGAATCAAACTTGAACACGTTTGCTTCATGTCAATACAGACTATTTTCATCCTGACTAAATCAAGAATCACAAATTTTCCTTTCCAAAACTCCGTTTGGACTTTTGTAACAGGAATGTGGAATACATCACAGCAGTCATGGCAATCATGTAAAATATACAGAAGTCAGTGATGCTGCTACTAGGGATGCTGGAAGGGGGAATTTAGTCCTCCTATGGAAGCTGCGGGGGTGTTATGGCATCACAAAATGTGACGAACTTTTAGTTGAATTGTTTCTCTTTGTCGTTTTAAATAATTGGGAGTAAAGAGGTACCCGAAATATGACCTTTATTTGTATTCATTCTCTCGTCAACAATCTGGGAGTAAAAAGGTATCCCAAAATGTCATCTTTCATTCTTTCCTCTCTTGTCGAAAGTATATAAAAAAAATCTTATTGACAAGCGCCCCTCACTATATACCCCTGGTGGAAGAGAGAGAGAGACGTTCCCAGCTTTCTACCAAGATATTAATTTTTAAAATCTCATTTAGTTGCGTCGGAATGCAGGGCAGAGCGAAGGAATTTCGTTCCATCATGCCTGTAATGGAATATAAATCAGGGGTGTGCTTGAGACGTATCTCCAGAGTCGTGCATTGTCAAGCGCTACTATATAGGTTATGGTGACAGGACACCAGTAGCTATCCGAAGATGAGTCGTAGAATGGGGAAAACGAAGTGCTTTGAAGCGGGAGGTTTACCGAGTGTTGTATGGATGGAAATTGAGTTTATGAGAACGACAGAGAGAGAGAGAGAGAGAGAGCGAGAGTGAGAGTTACCGATTTAGGAAATAAAGGCGGAGGGGGAGAGTGTGTGTAGGTGAATAAAGAACAAGAAAGAGAGAGAGGGGAGGGAGGAGAGAGAGAGAGAAGAGAAGAAGGAGCGAGAACTAATAAAGTGTAAAGTTGTCCAAGATGCAGCACCTGCACCAAGCCGGAAGTAGATAATGACAGAAAAGTCTGGAAGACTCGTTTTTGAGAGACGTGAAAGAGGGCTTGGGGTGTACAGAGAGTAGGGATACAGGAAAATATACAGTAAGAAAAGGAAGAGGCACAGAGGGAGAAAAAATAGAGCTTAAAACGGAGTGGAGGATGTGAGAGTGTGAAATTTCAATTTATTTGTATTCAATTTTCTCTTCGAATTAACGCCATCTTCATGAAACGCTCTGAGATGAATGGAAAAACGAGAACACCCCTTCCTGGCAACATAATCCCCTTCAAATGTGTACTTCTTCATATCAATTGTGTGATAAACGGGGGTGCTCGTAGCATCATAGAATGCTGCCTAACCCCAACGGGGCCATACGATCCCTTTTAATACCCCCATCGCTTTCCATTTCCCCCTTCCGAGTCTAGCCTCTAAATAATTAGACCTCATAAGCCGTTTTCTGCATTCGTAACGAGAAAGCCGACAGCCTCACCTGATCTGGTACACAGGCTATGTAACTTATCCAAGAAAACGAACATGTTATGACGTATACTCCAAGCCTGCGTCGTCAACAGTTTGACATGGAATACATAGAAAGGGCAAATAAGAATGAACAAAATACAGAATAGAGCAGAGAAGAAAAAAAATAGCATTAAAGTTGCGGCACGTCAATGTTGAAATGGGACAGGATTAGCATTCACATGAAAGAACCCTTGGGGCATTCATTCAGAAAACATCACCCACATCACAACATAACACCCTAAGGCTATTATCGACATTGTTTTGTGTGCGTGTTTGTCTATCGCAATGTCAAAGTAAAGTTTAGAATCCGACGTTAAAGTATCTTTTCAATCCATATGAAGGAGGGGGGGGGTCATTTTGTCTGATTTTGTTTTTGATTTACAGATAAGGCGGCGAAGACTTATTGAAATGACATTTTGCAATCACAACGATTAATGATTAATACAACTCCGAAAAGTAGTTCATGACGTATCATGACCGCGCCATTGACTGGCGAGGTTTCTTGACGCACCATGTTAGAGTGACTCGTACGATTAGTTTATGCAAAATAAACTGTGCATACTTCAGATTTTGCAGAACTACTGGCGCATGCAGCATTAATACCAATGCAACCAATTGTATGCGAAGCGTCATTTTTTTTTTAACGCAGGGTGCCGTCAGTGAAAGCTGCGGTCTTCAACTGCAATTGGAACAGTGTAATCTTTTCCTTGAATAAATGTTGAATTGTTTTATTGCATTCAGTGGCTGGATTAACGCAGCTTTTAACGTGGTCAAAATGACATCTCGTGGGATGAAACGGGCATGTCTTGAGCAACGGGCATAACCCATAAAAAAGTGGTTGCGTACTTGATGATAGATTCTCGCAACGTTGTATTTTGTATATAGGCCTACATGTAGTACCGGGTAAAGAAAAAACAAATCGCCATTTTACAAAGACAGGTAACTCAAAATCATATCAAAGTGATCTTTTTGAATTCAAACCAAAGTCAACGTTGACAACTGAGTCAAGGTGGGCCATTTTTCCGATATAAAGACAGATCATTTTGAAACTGAGCACCGGAAGGATATTTCAATTAACGTGAGAAATATCTGGTGTGTTCATGGACATCCGGTTCTTCATCTCATCATTCAGATTTTATTCTTTTCCTTTTTAATTTGTTCAGGTGGCTTACATTTTTTCTCGCCACTAGGCCAAATAGCTTATCGATATCCAACCTCACCCTATAGAAATGAAGTAGAAAAAAACCCAATCGTGTGTATCTTTGTTGTTCTGGTTTTTATCAAACTTAATACAAAAAGTGTCTTGTATTCCATTGTAATCATCGGTATGTTTCTATTTTTCGGGGCGAAATACCTTAAAACTTAATCATGATACGACCCGAAATATGTTAGAATGAAAAAGAGGTTCCACATCCTTTCATTTATTTTCCCCCATGCACTGGCGTCGCGCGCTCACGTAACCCGGGAGGGGCAGACGATTGAATGCATGGCGATACCGCTATATCGACCGAATGCGCGAAAGAAAATAAAGAAAGACGGAAAATGCCCATGTCAGTTCCCGCGTTAATATTTGCCTGTGAGCTCTACTGCTGTAAATTGAATCGAATCGATTCCTCCGCTTGGTGAACCTAAAATGTGACCATTGCACTTCGGGATATGCTTTAATTCGAAGATGCAAGGGGCGTGACAACTGTCGTTCATATCTCTTGTTTACTGGTCTATTTTGTCGATGGTATTGAGAGCTAATCGAAGAGTTAGGCAACATATAATCGTTTAGGGCGATGAAGAATGAAGGTCAATCAGTTATTTATTGCGGTGTAGAAAGTGTCTCCATTGCAGCATTCAATGTCTAAACGCGGTTAAAATGGGATTTAGGGGCTAGAGAGGGCTTGAGGTGTCGTGTAATGATATATCCTCACTTCAGGCATAGAAATTCTGTCTCAACTGCCGTACTGATGATAGTATGCACTCTACATATAAATTATGAATCATTTTAACTAGAACAGGGCACGATTTTGGCACATAGATGAATTATTACGTTTGGGAAGTCGGTCAATAGATGTATGATCAATTTTTTATCAGGTTTACATTACTACATGTGGATCAGTCGATATTTTTCATCTATTCTTATGACTAGTTCTCGTTTCCAGACAGCGGTATGTCAAAATTGTAATCAATTTAAAGTTAAGGGGAACATATTTCCTCACTAATAGAGGAGAGATGCAGTTTTTCAAAATAAGAGAAGCTCCCAAATGAAACCATGTCAACGTTCTCAAAAGAGCCTCATTAACATTGCTCAACATTTTAATTATGCCTTCGTCAGTTACCTTCGCAGTTTTTGACGCGACATCTTACCAAAATGAAAACTGAAGTGAAAAGCACAAAAAATACATTTGGTTACTTGCTCATGCACTACATTTTTCTTCGCAAACTTAAATTAACAATTACCAGGCTGTCTAGGGTGCAACAGGCGTACACGGGGTGAACAAACTGGATTTTAACTGCATAAGCCTCGAATTTTGTTCCTAAATGGATTTTTGGTGTAAAAATGTGACATTGTTTCTCATCCAGTATGGCCATCTCTTAAAGAGTAGCTGCAGCTTCGTATTCCCCATAGATCATTAAAAGATTTTTTTTTTGTAAACTGGAAATAAATGAAGTACGCAGTTCCTCATTCACTACAGGGTTTGCACCTTACAAGTGGTTTTGTATATATTTTTTTTTTATATTTACAAAAATATATACTTTCCCATTTAGAATTGAAAATGCAAACATCGAAAGTTACGTCTGAGATACAGTTAATTACGCTAAATACTGAATCCGAAAAATTGAAAATATGTCAACTCTATAAAACAACTGAAGACCTATTTTTTCCACAGAGCTATTTGATCTTTTAACAATGTTAACGCTTTTGTACTTCTTAGTGTATACCGCAGTACAAATGTCCATTTTTAGCATTATCATCAAATAACAATTCATGCAAGCAATGTTTAATCATTCTTCCAAACTGGAATAATGTTGAGCAAATAAAGAACTTAAAATTGTGCAACACCCGCTCGTTTGATATCTTCATTTTTCTTACCCCCTTTTTGTGTGTGCAGATCTTTACAAGTAGGCCTATACGGATAGTGAGAGAAAGGCTCGTGAGTTCTCCTAGTTTGGAAAAGCAGAACAGAGTAAGTGAATCATGGATATCTTGTCTTCATAATTATATGAAACATTTGTGTTCTTTTTTGTTCTTCTTGTGGAGTGTGCAGTTGTGAATATATCATATTATGTATATATTATATATGTATTATGTAAATACAATGGTTCTTCATTATGGTCATCTACTGTTTCAGTTAAACTCCTATCCTAGGTTTAACATCACGTTTACTAAATGAAAATTTAGACCTCTGATTTACTCCGTCTAAAACCCGGTTTGAACAAAGCTTAAATCCAGCGTCGGATTTAAATCCTAGTAGAATGACGATCATTGTGTTTTATTATTTTTGTGTAATCTCTATATAATTTTGAAATATCGACTCGATGGTGTTCAGGTTTTTGTTTTTGGTGTGTTTTACAAAATAAAGACATACAGTTTTAGCAAATACCACATCAACAAAAACAGAAAAAATAGAATAAACAAAATCAACGTCTTGCCGTCTTGCAGCCAACATCAGTAGAGAAACAAAATTATACACCTGGAAAGTTCATCAGAGGGTTCAAAACGATAAGATTTCGCGTAATCAGTTTTAGCTAGCTTAAGTGTCACTGCATCTGAGGAAAGTTTCCCTTCTTCTTCTATAACTCTCGTCTCCACCCAATAGTCTTCAGAGACAAGGTACGAACTAATGCCCCGGTCACACGCGTGCGACCGATACTAGACCGACAATAGGCCGAACAGGATAATTAGATAAATCCGAATGGCTAATAATCTTGTCGATGATCAGTCGAATAGCAGTCATCTTGGCAGTGTGGCTGAGGCATCAAGGCTGACATTTCCCTCCATCACAGTCAATTGTTAGTCGGGTCGATTTACCACTACCCTTAAGATGGAAGTGATAGCTGCCTCGGAGGAGGATCTAACCCTTTTTTATTGTGTAATTGGCTTCGAATTTGTGTTTGAAGACTAGGAAGGTCCTTTCAATAGACATTTGTCCAGCTGCTTAGCCAGACTCTCTCGCGACTGTAATGAACTAGATCGAGTACAAAAAGGCGAGATTTGAGGCATGGTCAAGAATGGGATACCCGCTTAAACATGTTAAAGAAGGCGGAACATTGGACCTATGGGGATAGGACTTCAGGGTACAGTAGTTCACGGAATAGTACTTCGGGGAATATTTGGACAGCAGTAAAGAGAGGGGCACTAGCTGGAGAAAGGCTGGTAATAATGTGACACTCTAAGGGTATCAACTGACCTATATGCTTATTTACCAAAAGGGAAATTAGCACCTTTTTCTAATGCACGAGATCTAGACAAGAATTGATAGCTTCATTTTGATTCTATTGACGATTTGACGATACAATTATTATGATGGATAATTTAAATTTGGGAATATGCCGACAGCTCCCTGCTGAAAGGCTATAATACCCCCACCCCCTTTTTTTTAGTGCAGATGTTGTCTAGGTCAAGTGTCATATCGTCAAAATAAAGGGAATGTTGTCGTTAGATTATCTAAAATTTAACAGACAGGAGGATAAATCAAAAACTAGCAATATGACACGTAAGTTAATCATCAAGCAAAACAATTGCAACAAGTATAGTTAACATTCGATCAGGGATTTGTGTGCTCGAATGATAACGATACAACGCTATTTCAACGATAGTGGGTAGTCGATATTGGTCAAAATTGTTTAAATGCGAAGTTTCTTCAAAAGAAAAGCAAATAGGGGGAACGCCCAACATTGCCAAACTTAGAATTATCGTCTCTTTTAAAGATCATTTATCTGCCCTTTGTATTCTTTGCTCTTCCTAACTCGTACCCGACAATGTAGGCATGGAATAATTTGCCTTTACGTACGTTTTTTTCTTCTTCTCATTAAAGATATTAAAACTTAAAAACCCCATAAACCTTTTTAGCATTCCCTGTAATATATTATTTTATAACTTATTATAATCATGGCAACCCTTCGTTTGCGTCAAATGGTGTTTTGGCTTCGATTCGAGTCGGCTTTGTTTGTTGTATTCGCCAAGGGATTTTATTCCATATAATATTTTACGTCAGAGCTAGAGCCAGGTTATTTTTCCCATTATCTTCTTTTCGATATTAAGGTTCATTAAATGGCGGCAAACACACTTGCCAAGCCCGACCAGGAATGAACATTAAAAAGAAAGATTTAAATCCATGCACATAATCGACTTACGTCATAAAATCATTATCACCTTTTTCAAACACATTCTCGTTCTCCGCAATCAATAAATCAAACGGCAAAAGCGCCAAAGACTAATGCCACGTTTCCATAATTATCTTTTTCTGGGGTATAAATACGCCCGGAGGTTTATTCACATATTTCCTGTAAAGCTACATCTAATCCTCGCACAACATGAAAACAGAAAAATAAGACATTAAAGGGTCTATGCCACATTCGGGTGGATAGTTTTACATGTGTGTAGTCTAGGAAATTAATCTCCCCTGTATTTGATTTTGTTGACTCGTGGGAGTCGCTGTTTCGGATCCTAAGCAATGGTCGTGTATTACTTACGTCGCGTTTCGTAAAGACGTGTACTTTTGAAATATGAGATCCACCGTCTGACAAAACACTATTTGACGTCTCCCTAGCTACCATATCTCTGTTTTTGTGATACCATGCCGTCTGCTTAACACAGAGAAATGTTTGACTGACCCCATTTAGACAGCAAATAGTGGTATAGGACGCAAACACATATAGGGGCTGGAGGGGGGCGGAGTTGTCATTCCATAGGATACATAGTAAATAACAAAATCATTGGGACAATTACCCTTGGCCCCAGGAGTAATGATATTTTTTCTTATCGGTAATTAGATTAGACATTATTATTTGACCGTTTCACAAAGAATTGCAATTCTATAATATCATGATTGTATACATTTTTATCGCCAGTTG
Organism: Hemicentrotus pulcherrimus; assembly: GCA_003118195.1. Taxonomy (NCBI): domain Eukaryota; kingdom Metazoa; phylum Echinodermata; class Echinoidea; order Camarodonta; family Strongylocentrotidae; genus Hemicentrotus; species Hemicentrotus pulcherrimus. Next base: position 71,427 of record BEXV01001160.1, on the reverse strand, counting down.
GAGCTTATCTGCACTAGCTTAGCCAGGAGGGATTAGACCACACATCGAGGTCACTGACAGGTGGCTATCTCAACATAAGAAATAGAGGATCATGGGGGACCAACAGTCACCTATTCTTTATAGAGGGAACAAGTAGCTACAAGTTGGACAGTGGAGCTTTAAACTAAATCTGAGCTGTAGCTTTTTAATATTTTGGGGTTCCTCTTGTTTCATATCATTCAAATATAACATTTTAAGGAGAATTGACAGACGTTAGGGGCAAATATCGCATGAGCTTGACAGGAGGACCTACTTTTTACAACGGTAAACAGAGCAATCAAAATGTTTACAAATTTGCCGACCTCCATAACTTTGTGAAAATGTGTCGATGTCGAATTAAACATGAAAATGCATTTGAAACCCTCCCACACGATTTCGACGCTTCAAGTGTAGAATGCTATGCATGCATACAGGCTTGAAGCGTGCCCGAACTGGCATAAAGCATCTGGAACCCTGTAGCACTCCATAGGCATCACCACCCCCAACGTGCACCTCAATTCCCTCCTCTAACATCACCCCTGCCCAAAAGTCGATAGATTGATTAGCTCGGCTGCAAGTGTGTGCATTTCTCTCTTTCGGGGTGTTTATACTCCGTTACTCCTTTCTTTCCCCTCACGGTCATTTTCAGTCGATTAGGTGGCGGGAAAATGTTTCTCTCTTTCTGAACTTGACCTTTCTTCCTCCCACGAAGAGGTCAACGGTTCATTGACTTTGCTCGGGTGTCCTGGACCAGGAGAGGCATCGATAGGTCCAGGTATCTGTCAATCTCACCGTTCCCGGGTCTTCATTCCCCCAAAACTCTTGCTCTGCATGAAACTGAAAAGAGTGAGTACTCTCAACTTTAAGCAGAAGCAGGATTTGAACTGCAATAGAGTGTAAATAATGGATTAAAGATAAATTCCAGTTCTGGTTAAAAAAAAATAATTCTCACAGAATCAAACGAAACTTACACTGAATGTTCAAGATTACAAATAAATGACATGTGCTAAACGATTTTGGAAGAAAATGTATACTGGCTGAGTAAAGAGAATAGAAACACAAGGAAATCAAGGTAGTACTAGCCCCGACACCATGTGTGTTGTCCCCTATATAGTTTTCTGTGTACAGTGCTTGTTACTTTACCAAGACTCGGCCAAATTTATTATGATTTTGATGACTCCAGAACCTTGCAGTGCACACCAATAAATACATGCTACATGATCAACTGTTTCTAATCCATTCCACACCTTTTCTTTCACAATGCAATCACATTGCCAGAACTCGAGTTTTTCTTTAAGCGTTACTGTATCCGAGTACTTAGGACCAACTAGGTTTATCATGAATTGCGCGTTTGGGGACTCTCTGCTCTTATTTGTCTAAGTTGTACATAATGTGGCAATGAAAATTGGTACCACAGCAAAATGGCATTATATCTGTCCGCTCAGCCAATCGCTCTACACCATCAGCTTTAAAAGTTGGGGAGGGACTAACAATCTTAACCTAAACCAGTAACGCAATACGAATTGAATCGAAATGGAGTGTAGGTGATGGGTTGATACTATTGTATACCGGTAGTGCCTGGGAGCTTTACCTTTGTCGGATTTAAGGAACACACGGCTTTAGGACATACGTGTAGGGCGCTGAGAATTCATACCGCTAAATTCTCTTCATTGCTTCTAACCAATCATGACGGTTATTTTGGAATACCATAAATGATCCCCCCGATGATCCCCTAAAATTATACCTGAGTTTTCGCGCGCGGGCCGATAGACTGAAGGTCGTTCCAGTTACGTGTTTGAGTTGTATAACTGTATTGAGGACATATGGAATTTCACCCTTCTCTTCATAAATTTGCTAATAATCTGTGTATTTGATAGCAAGTCCTATTGTTTCTATCCATGGCCAATGAAAACATCAACAACATGTACGCTCACGAAATCCTATTTCTGGATTCTTTTTACTGAAAGAAATGTAATCATTTGTTCCGAAAAATGAGGGGAAATGCCAACATTATTTCAAAATTCAAACAATTCATAGGTATTTGAACACATGCGAGTACAAACAACTAAAAGGAAGTATTACTAAATTCGGGCAAAACAACAGGTGAACTGATATGAATCTATTCAAATAAAGAATAGCTGATAGAATTGAGGTTCCACCATGGTCAAATGTTTACCAGTCATAATCAACCCTATATCTTAATATGTATTACCTAAGGCTGTATATGTATCATAATTTTGATGCATACATCAGTGGTTATCTCTTTCTACAATAGATTTCGATAACCTAGCCATACAACTGCTGAGAAAATAAGATCACAGAAAATATTCTTAAAATGATTTCTATTAGGGCCATCTATTAGGGCCTCTAAAATTAGCCTTTAATAAATACTTTTTTTTCAAGTTGAAATAATGTCCTTTTTTATTCTGTTGATTTTTTAATTTTCTGTAGTAGGTGTCGATGTGAAAATGTATGTATTAATTTTTGTTTATTTGAGTCTTTTTTATTCACTTTTGTATCTTTTGGATATTTCGATTTCTGGCTGCGTGAAAGACCAGCAGCAGCTGATTTCGTTTCATTTTATATTGTAAACTTTGTATATGTGTTCTTGTTTTTGAAAACAACTAGCTCATATTAAAGGCTCCTACTCGTTTGTTGAGCTTGGTGCTGTTATGATCCATATCACTGACCACTGCTCAAGCTATTTTTATTTGGGCGTTTCGGTCATTGCGCTAATAAGCTCTTTTAAAATGCAAGAATAAGTCTGTACTACAACACCTTTTTGCCGCAAAATCGTCTTAAGGATCAATAAATAGATTAAAACATTTATCCTCATAACCTTGGTTTAAGGAACAGAATTAAAATAAATTGTCAATTTATGTCATGTCTTTTGTATGCAGTGCTCAATTTATTAGATCTGATAAGGTTCATTTGCTCTCTATTTAATATTTAACAAACAAAAATCTTCTTCAAATTTAATTAACGTTGGAAAGTTTCGAAAAAGAAAAAATGATAACATCAACAAATTGTCAGAGATCCCACTGAAGCCTTACTAAATATTAAATATTGAACAGCAAATAGACGTTGGTAATAGCTTAAGTCATATTTCTATATCTTAAATGATCTGCTGAATATGAAATCAGGATTGATAATGAGGGTAGCTACTTAGGAGGGTTAGAGGCATTCGATAGAGCTGAGATTAGCAATTTCTTTTAATTTCCCTGGCGTCCATTTACCATTATCTAATGACGTATTGGAATCAATCTAAATTAATGTTTTAATACATCAACGCCAAAGTGTATAATCAAATGTGCTTTTGCGTGTGTGAGTGCGCGTGTGCACGTGTGTGTTTGTGTCTATCTCTCTTGCTTATATTCCTTTTTTTTTTTTTTTTCTTTCTTTCTTACTTAACCCCCTCGAAACTATTTCTTCTCTTTATCTTCAACTTTGGTATACGTATATAAGCCTGCATTAATGTATTGTTTTATTACATTTCAATATCATAATTTGTCGAAGGGATTTCAATATTTCTTATGAACCGTTTCCGCTCTTTGTCATACATCTCTCTCCCTCGATCTCTATAATTAATCCCTAGCTCTCACTTATCCCCTCTTACCATTACTGGTTCCTTTGCCCCCTCCAATCGCATAATTTGCATCGACATAATAGATTGCTTAGAGTGATTTTGATATATGCTCCATCAAACCTCTTTTATCTCTCATTTCATTTCCTACTATTACACAAACACACTTGCGCACAAACTCACGCCCCAGACTCGCATACCCACACAATTTTTCTTTCTTTCTTTTTTAATATATATTTTTTTTATTGATTCCAAACAATACAAATCAATATTAGAAATATAATACAGTTGTTTTTCATTTTGACATGATTCAAAACATATTCATTACTTAGGAAAAAAATGAAATCAGGTGTAACATTTTTTTTTACCCCATATAATCGAACACACTACTCCCCCCATCATACGACACCCACAGACGACACACGCCCACACACACACACACACTCGCGTGCGCGCACCCATACCCCCACACACTCCTACCTATTCCATCTTTCCACTAGCAATAAAGCGTTGAATCAAACAATTCAAACACTAAAAGAAGTAAACTGTTGTTGTTATTTGGGTTTTTTTAATGGCTAGGACGTCAGGTGGAATGATGACTGAATCCATAAGCGTTGATGATGCCGACGTTCAATAAATGCGAACCATTATCATTGTTCGCCTCACTGGCTACTCCATAAATGATATTACTTGGAGTCTGATATCT
>BEXV01001160.1:54254-66669 GCA_003118195.1 Hemicentrotus pulcherrimus | reverse complement strand
TTTTTTTTTTTTTTTGGGGGGGGGGGGTAGGAGGCGGGATGGGTTCGGCACTAGGTTTCATATTGACGAGAATTTCCTTTCTAAGGGTCATCCCTTTAAGCAGTCAAGGACGCTTAAAGAGTACTGTAAGAAAGATGCCTTCCCTTCAAAGATGATGATAGTGTTTGTCAAAGAGGAGCCAACTCCCACTCTCCATTCTTGGACGGCTGTGGAGAGATGCGTTACTAACAGTCCCCGTATCTACCTCCACGCCCCATTTACCGTCACCCACTCGCTGAAGAGGAGATCATCGATTGCTCCGTCAAAAAACGGGGCTGTTTTGTCCGTTGTTGCCACCGATTTTCGAATGATGTATCCGTCTTTCAAGAGGCCCTTTAGCTCACCAAAGCAGCATTAGTTAATTGGACATTTCGTGGTAGGTACAAATAGTATCAGCCCCAACAAAAATCTGTTATTGCCATCTTCTAGGATGTAGATGAAGATGATGAATACATCAACATCAACAGTGATTCGTGTTTCCTAGGCTTTTGACTTGTTGTAAACTAAACACAACAATAATTCATTCATGCATTGTTTAGTGCAGCTTTATATGTTATGACTAGATCTAAGCATTTCTACAATCTGAAGAGAAATGGCATAAAAAAACTGTATAGATCTAAATACCACTATTGATTTGAACATAGGACCTTGGGGAGGGGGGGGGGAGATGTCGTGGTACAGTGGTTCATTCATGAATCTCAATCTATGGTTGGAGGTTCGAAACCTAGCCCGGCACTAACGTCATTTGGCAAGACATTAGTTCACAATTGCCTCTCTCCACCCAGGTGTAAACGGGTACCTGCCATTTGATGGGGGTAATTGCAGGGCCCTCCAGAAGGACAATGATTGATCTTGATGAGGCTTCTCTGTGTAAACACAATTTGTATCATTATTCTCACGTTAATATTATTATTACTACTACTACTACTACTACTAGTAGTAGTAGTAGTAGTAGTAGTGGTAGTAGTGGTAGTAGTAGTAGTAGTAGTAGTAGTCGAAGTATGGAAGTAGTATAACTAAACACATCTGACATCACATATGGTCCAAGATTTTATGTACAAATCCCTAAAATAAACCTCGTCTATTTTTATTCCTAATTGGAATATGATGAAACTTGAAGGGACAACATTCGTTATGTCACATTGCTTTTGTTCAAGTCTCTCACAAAGGAATATTGCAAATGACAAGGGCCACAAATAGTTTGCATAAACTTGAACCCTTTCTTTAACAAAACAAAGTTCAAAACTATCCGGGGGAAATTCGGAAATAATGCCAAAGGAGATCTTTCCTACTCATGATGCAACTAAGGCGATCAAGGTAACTTGAGAAGTACGTAGTCCACTCTCTTTATTCTGTTTGATATCAATAATTCAAACTTGAGTGATGTGGATTGACCTTCGGGTGTTGCATTACGACTAAGACACGCGGACGCGCGGAGTGGCGCCGCCGCTGGTATTACTTAAAACATCAGCTGCGAAGGATCTTTACAAAGAACCGCTCTAGGTCATGTTTTGATTTTTAAGTTGATTCCAAATTGGTAGATACATGTAGAGCGTGTTGGTACTTTCTTCGAATTGTGATATTGTGAAAAACAAACATATTTATCGTTTCTGCATGAAAGAGATCCTAGGATGTAATCTATTGCTTAGGGGAATGATGAGAAATACAGTATTCAACGTGCTAAATAATTACGTCAAATATTTGTTGATGTTAAGTTATCAGTTTAAAGGGAAAGAATCCTTTTTTTTTTAAGGCAACTGATGTCCGAGTTTATCTCGCCAATTTCCACATTAATGAATTATGGTATCATTTAGCTCCATCCATTTTCGAGTTCATAAACCCTCTTCCTGTAGGAGACCTGTACAGAATTACTATCATTTGGAATCAGATGTATAGGAAGCTTGTAGATTACAAAACTTCGGATAATCGAGTAGCATGACTCTATCCCGATGGCGATGATTAAGTCGGAAGAAGAATTCAAAAAATAAGGAGGAAAGCATAGAAATTTGCCAAGCAAAATTTTGCAGCTAAATTCAAGTTTGAGTTATTGATCATGATCAGAATTTGCCCGCTCCATCGCCCCCACACAAATGAAAGTGAGGGAAAAAGGGTTCACAAGGTTAAACCGCTATTGGTAATATACACCGCTCGTAACCAAGGGGGATTAGTGATATCAATTGCGATATTTTACATCATAAATAGCAAAGGAATGGCCGCCGATCAATATATAGCCGGACGGGTACAGATGCTTAACCCCCCTAAGCTGAAATTGAATTTTGAGCTTTCATTAAAAGGTTTTGTCAGATCACTTGAAGATTTGTTCTGCCAATAACTTCCATGATTTGTTAGTTACTTTGCAGGATGTGTTATCCCATTCTTGGTCCCTAGAAGAAATTTTGGATAAAATCCTGAAGTATTAAAAAGTGAATGTCAATTGCAAAAGAAAATCCATCTCTTTCCTCCCCAGCTTCTCCCCTTTTGGCAACCCTTTTTTGCATTGAGCCTAAAGCGAAATAGCTCAATTTGACAAGGAGAGAAAGGGATGGAGTGACGATTATTCAAATTAAGATTACATATAGTAAACGTCTTCAATATATTTGAAAACAAAATTGGGATTTTGTTTGTTTAAACATATTCTGCTTAAATTGTATCTGATATATTTTGCATGCTTTAGGAAGCTGAAAAAACACAAAAACAATCTGCGATTTCAACCTTAGATCATTATATCCAATGAATTAATTGGCTTACGACATTTGCATTTAAGAATACAGCAATTATTGATTGAGTAAATAACAAAAAAGATAGCAATCAAAGTTAACCACTGCTTATATGGAACAAATGTGAAACATCTCGATAGCAATCATCTGCCTCACCTCCTTTGCTAAACAAAGAGAGAATCAAACTCACCGTATTACAGTAATTATGCGCAGCTGAAACAATCAAGGCTGTCCGATGACCAGGAACTGACCAAGGGTCAAGTTCATCTTACTGTCAAAGCAAGCAAGCAAGCAAGCAAGCAAGCAAACAATTATTGTAATAACCTCGATCGTATCCATGATGACATTCAAGTAAGTCGTTTGGACGCACAAGTCGAAAAGAATATCTTTAACAAGCAAAGGTAGAACAACAAAAAGAAGGCATTTTTGGCTAATAATAGGGGGCATATGTTCCCATGGTCCCCCATCGTACACACACTCACACACACATACACACACGGACAAGTATTAACACGCACATACATACACCCACGCATACATAATAAACACAATGTCTGCTTTTTTCTCTTAGGGAAGAATAAGAGGAAGATGGATATAGGGAGAATAAAGGTGTGGCCAAAAATAGCTAGATACACTTTGTTGAGTGTGATTGCTATGAATATTAAATCATAAACACATACATTTAAACGCACTGTTTATCCAAAGACTATTCCATCTTTTTGGATAACATACGGGTATGAAATTCCATGTATTTACTCAAGCCCCTAGGAAATCGACCGAATAAGACAGAGACGTATGGGCCAGCTGACAATAAATAAATAAATAATTGAAAAATAAATAATGCATCTGCATGGTCAAAGATTGCGTTAAAGAGAAGGAAGAATTGATGGATGGATGATAGGCAATATTGTGAGCGGATATTTTTAACTATGAATCAGTACCATATCACAACTCCTTAAGAAGTCAATCTAAAAGCAAATCACCTCCACCCCCCCCCAAAAAAAAAGGATATTTGTTGGATCGATCTAATCGAATGCATTGCTCACGACGCTTTGCAAAATGATAGATATTGAGTATCTGACTAATGCTATATACACCTGTACACGCACCTGGTTCATGCTAACGTATTTTATTGTTTCAAGTGCTAAGAGTGCATTTTGAAAACATGGTAAGCCCTCATGACTTTAAGGTTGAGGATTCGTATCTCAGCAGTCCGTCCTAGCTATGACGTGGAATTCTATCTACATTTGCGTTTCGAGGACTCGGAGTCGTCATGTACAGAAAAATGTTTACGCCAGCAAGACAGAAATCATTTCCAATACTGTTTCGAGCATGAGAGCTACCGCTAGGCTAAAAATCGAAAGTAATACTAATAAGTGCTTGGCTCTTTTTGCGAAAAAAAACTGTAGTGCTTTGTCATCGTGTTTTTAGGGTTTTACATGTTATGATCTCTTCGTGGCTCGTACGCCCCGTTGTTCCTTGGGCAAGATGGTATGATATCAGTTTAATTAATCAATGATAGTGTTTTGAGTTTTACGTGTGTTTGGGGAAAATCAATGCAATAATAACAAGTGCTTTTGTAACTCCAATTCAATCCAATTCGTTGGTTTAGTTGCATTCTCATTGCGTCAAGGTGTTGCCGAATTGTGAATATATATATATACAAATCAAAAGTATCTAAGAAATTCATCAAACTAAAAATGCCAGTATCGAAAGAAAAAAAAACCCACACATTTGTTTCAATATCAAAATGAATAAAGGAAAATTGTTATCGTGATTCTATTTAAGTATCTTCTTTTTTACTTAGGCCATTGATTTAGTTATTACATCTGGAGATATTCTTGAATTACATTTATGAGCGCTTGGCATACAGATAACTAAATTATCTTATCCATAAAGGCTTGTAAATGAGGAAATGAATGCATTTTTTGGATATTAATCATATTAAGATCCTCTTTCAAATGCATTTTGCCTTTGGGTATGTAGGATTATATTTATTATGTATGTAGGAAACATGCACAAAGAAGTAAAATAAATTAATTCGAAATTCAAGAATGTCCCGGTTTTATGTTGGGAATATGAGTCTGTTTTTGTAATTCATGCTCATTACTAGCAGGACTCGTTTTGCAACAATTGTTTCAGCGTCGAGTTCATTAAATCGGTGTTTCATGATGATGTAATTAGATTAATTTAAGATTCGCAGTTCTGGCACCCACCCCTTCCCTCATCACTATTGAACGTCCTGTCGCCGTTTTCCTATGCTTGTGCATTGTGATTATTTCAACGAATGCCGCTTTTCGGCGACGTCCACCCAACTTACATTAATAATATAAAATATTTACTTGCGCCGACCTTCTTCTTATTATCCGTTTATACATTTTCTTACTTTTTAATGGGTTTTCTATACTATTGATATCATTGGTGATTTTGGTGAAACACGATCGCATAGACTTTCAAGAAAAAACACAAGGTCAATTTCAATCCCCTACATTGCACTGCTTATATAAATCACATTCGGGTGACGTCATATTATTATGTCATGGTGCATTCCGGAGTTCGCGCATTTCGTAAGGTGATGAGCATGATGAACGAGTCTATTGATATCGCCCAATGCTGATTCTTCGAAAGTCTATTTGTGTTTGTAATTACTATACAATGTAAGGATTTGTTGAATAGGTAAGCGATACTAGTGAAATAATACGATTTATACAAACAAAAATAGTGCGTTTTATAGATCGCGTGTTTCCAGATTCAATTGGAGATATTATCTAAATGCATAATAACTTTTTGCCTTTATTTTTCTGTGAGATTATCATAAGGAAAACCCCTTGACGGTTCAAGGTTTCGAAGGCAATCTCCATAGCTTAGTTTGAAAATTGTGTTAATGGAAGCAATCATTAAACGGCTATATCAGATTAAGTTTTAATATTGTTGCTGTAATCGATATAGGCCTATACAAAAAAGACTTTTCTCAAAACTTGATTTTTTAGATCACTAATTTTGCGATCTAAATTACTATTTACTTTATGTTCTCGTACGTTTCTTTCTCAGTTTTATAGTGTGGTAGTAGAAGTCGTCGTCGTCGTCGTCGTCGTCATGGTAGCTGCAGTTACGAGTGATAATTGTAAAAACGAAAACAGGAATTCGTGTAAAAACGAAAACAAGAATTCGTGTATAAACACGTATGCAATAACAATTGATTGAGAGAAGAAACAAGGAAAAAACAAAGTAGAGAAGGGACAAAATGGGAGGCGAAGAAAATTGAGGAGAAGTCGACGAAGAACAAGCATATTACGGGATGAAACGATAACTGACAGGGTTGCTTCTTCTCTCGTATATTCTCATTTTGGGAGAAAGAGTTTCGACCTTTCGGTGTCTTAAAAAATGTACGTTTTCATTACTACACGCAGTATGTATCGAAATCCAAAGAGGCTGTTCACACAGCGTCATATTGATAGTACTGTTATGCAAAACAGTGAGTACATTCCTTGTATTAAACCGTCCTATTTGAGTTTCAAGACATGCCCAATTATGGTTTACCTCCAAAAGTCAATTCAATACAGTAGCATGAATTGCATGGTATTGCAGACAATTTACAATGGCGGTAAAGCAACGACACGTTCTTCAGTGAGTGGTCCGACACGAGTCTGGAGTTTTATTTCTTCCCGACCCTTTGAAGGCGAATTCGGTCGCTCTTAGTTTACGTAGTAAATACCCTTCGATTTCCAAATTGATACAATTTTCGGCTTAAATATGCATCAAAAGTAAATAGTGCACCTTGCCGGTCAAGAAGAAGTTCATCTCTGCTCGTCTGTCTTTATTTCTCCAAGCGTTTTCTAGTTATTATATGCTTCTCCAAAGGTTCCCCGCCCTATACCCATCTTTATTGTTAATGTTAAAGAATTGTTGTTTTATTTTCATCTTCAAAGAAATCAAATTTTACTGTGTAACAAAACTTCTAATAATGTTTATTCTTTCTTGTTTTTTTTCCTAGTCTTAGTCTTTATGTTCCTTTTCATTGTTTTAACTCTTATAAATACAAATGTTCTCAATATTATTTTTTGATTATCGGTTCATCAATGACAACTTTTATTTTTCATTTTCATGCCTCACTTTTTATAAATTTTCAGTTTATTTCATAATTTCGTACATTTTTAATTAAGTGTAATTTTAAGTCTCTCTCTCTCTCTCTCTCACTCTCATCCTTTTTGGAACATTTGTTTCCTTGTCTTCGTCATTTTCTTTACATACTTGCTATAGAAAGTATTGAAGACAAGGAAACAAATATTTGTTTAAGGGAAGAGAGAGCGAGAGAGAGAGAGAGAGAGAGTGTGTGTGTGTGTGTGTGCGTGTGTGTGTGTGTGTGTGAAAATTGACACTTACTTCTCTAATGCCCTTCCTCACATTATCACCACTGTGAACCACAATATCCGCACATTGAAAAATAATAAATGTGCAGAGGAGGTATCAAATTTAAAAAAAGGGGAAACGCCCTTTGAAAGGTATAAAGTCACAAAATGTCGTTAAAGGTCAAGATTCATGTTCAACCCTATATTGCCAATTGCAAACCTGATGACATTTTCTTGCTGCCAAAGTCCTTCGTTTATAAATATCTATCATATTCATTGGCCCGACAAAATGTTTACCGCTGATGTTCATGTTTTGTTTGTTAATTTCTGGATTTACTTTGTTTACGTGACAATAATGATGAAATGATATGAAAAGTGAAAGGAAAATGTGAAATAGAAACCCTACCTTGATAGCAAACTTCTCTAGAGGAAAGCAAAACTGGGAAGGTTATACATGTCTGAAAGCTGCAACCACCACAGATACGGGCTCTACACATTGGCTAAGTCGGTAATGTTTCTGTGATGTAGTGGCGAACAACTTTTCCATTTGTTCCAACACACAAAATTACTAAATTTGCTTTTTGTCAAAAAGGTATGACTCAGGAGGTTCTTTTCTCTTTAGATAATCTATAATGATATGCTATCCATCACATTTTTGTAGTAGTGCCTAAGGGGAGAAAGCACGTAGGAGAAACACATACCCTGATATATTTTTTGAAATACGACCGACTATCGGGAGATTTATCCGCAATTAAGCCACAATGCACTATAGAATAAACTGCTAATCTGCGATCGAACAGAGTTAGTGATATCATATTTCATACATTCATAATTCTCTTATTATTGGTCCGATTTATTTCAAACTTTCCCCATTCTGTTTTTCTTATTTCTTCTGCATTCATATACAAATGAAAGTATTAAAGGGTTGGAATGTCCTTTAATGTATGGCAATTTATGACATTATTTAATGCTGATTATACCACTAATCTATACAAGAAAATGCAAAGGAAAATTGATAACTTCCTTAATAAAAAAATCAAAAAAATCAAACATCATTTTATGACTGTTAATTAATATTTTGCATGATTTTAGATTGAAATTCATATATTTTTCCTACTGGTGGCTTTAACCAGATAACTTGGAGGAAAAAAAAGGAATCAAAATATACTGAATCATTATGGTGTCAAACGTTTGGGAGACTGTTTTCAAACCCAGTGAGATTGTTTTCATCGCTTTGTTCTGGTTCGACATTAACATGATTAATCAGCTAGTCTTCCCCCTTTTCAGCATCATTTATCAGCCTATTTATCAAAGTTATGATTATTCTAATTTGAATCTCCTGAAGAAGACAAAGAAGAAGAAGAAAAAGAAGAAGCTATAAATTCTACAAAGTACATAATCCTGTTGTCCATACAGACTCCTCCTCGTATCTCCCACGCTAACATGATCCCCTTTTCATCTTCGTTCTATCACAAATTAACCCGAGCCAAATTTGTGTTGGCAGAAAGTTAAATCTAAGTATTGTAAGCGAAGTTATGAGGCTATTGACTTCTTCCTGCCATGATGGTTTATCTCAGACTTTCAGTTTGCCTGGAAATTGACATTTAAAAGCTGAATGAAACACATATCAATGGGACTCTTTATGTTTATATCGATTTATCAAATAGAAATTATGATCTGAAACGGCAAAATGCAAAAGATTAAACTCGGTAAGCTTTATGACACTTATGATTTTGTATGTCAAAGAAATAAAAAGCTTTGACTGACATTATATTGGTTTGGAACTTTTTATAATCATGGCTCCATTAATAATTGCCATTATTTATTATAACGATGATTATGATCATTATTCTTCATCGTTAGCATTCAATTGTATTTCTGTTATTAAAGAGTATATTTGCATCAAATCCTATATCTAACAGAACTATACATTCATTATCAGTTTCGATTCTCTCTGATAAAATTGCTATTTTTCAAACCTTTCAAACATCATGATAGTTTGCAATAATCTCTTCTGTACAATGTAGGGTTAAATCTTCCCTACTTCACCACATTTGTTTTTGGTCCTCGAAAAATTTTCAATTTGCACCCCCCCCCCCTTGAGCTCCAGGGGGGGGGGCCAACCCCCCAAAAACGTAAAAATCACGTGATTTTACGTTTTTTGTTTATCAAGGGGGGCCGGGTACCCCCGGTCCCTCCCCCTAGATCCGCCACTGAAGATCGCAGCGAGGAGAGAGCTAAAGAAAAAGAATACCACAGACAGACAGCATGCAGGAGAGGTGAGAGAGGAAAGAATGGAGACGGAAACCGGAAGATAAAAAGAAGAAAAGGAAAGAAGGGGAGGAGCGTAGCGACAAGGATGCAATTACTGGGAATAGACAACACTCGATCGCCAAGGAGTGTTGGTATTGGAAAATGCCATATTAGAAGCTCTCTTCCGTAACATGGCATCGTCAATAACACCTTTACCGATGTGAATTCGATACCTCATTTCCATGTAAACAGGCTACAGGAAATTCGCGCAATTGTTTCGCGCGCTTTTATCTCCTTTTTCCCCGCCAGCATGCCGCAGGTGGCCTATTAAAGGTCAATGTACGCAACACGGTTAATCGAAGCATCACGCCGTCCAAAACGGGTTTTGTTAAGATTATTAACTCTAAAGGTAGAGTAATTGGTCAAATCTCAGCCAATATGAAACGATATAATTAAGTGGTATACGAGGATAACGGTACTGGGCGCAGTAGATGCAAGGCGCCATTTTGGTCCTGTCCCTTTGCCCATTGAGTCATTTTGCTCATGTGGAGTGCGCCAATGACTGACGCCGTCTTTAATGCGCTAGGTGAGATCGACATCTAATGCAAATATCCAGTTCAGAGAAAAGGGCTATTTTCACAGAAATACGTAGTGAGCTTTGGATCACGATTCAAATCTCACCTATTTTGTGCCAGCTTTCATCCTCTCACTTCTCGACAAGCTCTGTTATCTCGCTTTTGTTTACACGCAAAAAGCTCGGCCAAATAATCACGATTGTTTTAAACAAAAATCCAACTTACAGCGATATTCTAATCGCAATCAGGATCGCACTTTTTAGTGAGATTTTTAAGTTCACACACAAAAATAAGGGATAGCCTATTCTGATCGCGATTTTAAAATGTTACCTCGTCTGGGGATTACAAAACTGAATCAGCCGTTTTTATTTTGTTTGTCGGAAAATTGTTTCAGTCGGCAAACTTGAAATGTGACGATTTGCTTTCATATCATTGGGAAATTTGTACGCTTACGCTTATCAATATTAATCTATTGTTTATTCGTTAATTAATTCATGCGTTTCTGTTTCTATTTTTCGGACATTTTCCCATACTCTGATTCGTCGGCTAATTTAAGTCAATTCCGTAGCGACTCCCATCCAAAATTCAGTTTGAAATAGTCAATCAACGCTCCATGTCGCACATTGAAACCAATTACTTCCGTCTAATTACATCGCGCATACAATCTGATTCCATTTGGTAAGTGAGATTTGCATTAGTAGGCCTATAATTATATTTGAGTGATTTTGTGGTTTGGTTCAAAATCTTTTTTTTTTCTTCAGAGACCTACAACAGTTGCATGAGTGAGTATTAGGGCTTAAGTTGTTGTTGCTGCTCATCTCTTGTCCATTTGTTATGTATTTTTGTTGTTGTTTTTGGAAGGAAAATGATTTTAGAACCCCTATATCGGCAACACGTTGAGAGGTTTAATAAAGGTCCTTGTTTTTCGATAAAGAGTTGTCCAATATTCAGATGTTCGGCAAAATACATTCACATTTTTGCTGAATATTTTCAGATAACTTGGATCTTTAAGTATACAAATAAAACACAGGAGTGAGGGCATTAGTAAGTATTACCCATACAAGGTACATTTGGAATAGTCTAACACGCCCAATGCGGTAGCCGAGGGTGTCTGGACTGTTTTGAAGGTACCGAATGTGGGTAATTTTGCTAATGATCGGTCATTATCCAAATAACGTGTTTAAGACAAAATAAATGCGTGGTCATGTGTACGCTTTCAACAAATCATTTGATTAGGATCCACGTCATCATCTTATGAAACTATTTAACTTACAAAGAAAAGAATTATTGTTGCCAATTGGAAGACCAAAGTATAATCAACCTAACCGTTAAAAATTCCTGTCCTGAAAGGGTAAAGGTCACGTTTTATAATGATCCACCAATATTTCAGTGATTTGATTAAAAGAAAGAAAGAGGGAAAGCGACCTTGAAGAAATGGCATGAAATAAGATGTATGCTGCTTATGTCGCTTTTGATTCCAGGCACGCTGTACACTCACTAGCAAGTATCAATAAACCATGTTAATTGAACGTTGCCCCCCTCCCCACCCCTCAAAATGTGATATTGATCGCCATCATGTAGCATTCAGTCCCACATTGATCATTCATTATTCCCGTCAGTACAATTCAGAAGAAATAAAAATGACACGTGTGTTTTGAATTTAAGGAACATTATGATGACAGTGGAAGAGAGCGCTAAACGAACGATGTCAGCGATATGAGCCTAATGCAATCTGAAAGAGAAAGTCTGAGAATTCCTCATTATGTAGTACAACTGAATAATTTCGTGAGGTATTTGGAGTCACCCAAATGACAATAAAGTGGCCAAATATCGCAGAAAATCAAACCAGGTGAAAAGCCCTTCATATTTATGTTTAAAATAAGCTTAAAATAGCTTTGTCTTACTTCAAATTATTTGAAAAATATGTTGTACTTCACAATCCATCGAAGAAGAAATAACTGTTATATTCGGTAGGCTTTCGCTTGCCGTACTGCAAGCTTCTTTAGACCTATATGACGTAAACTCCAGTTTGGAATATGGGCGAACTTTAAGAGGGGATATTCAATTATGACATCGGTTTCTTGTCAACATATGATTCGAGAATAAGACTCACAAATTATTTTCACCCATACAAGAATCAGGCATTTTGCTGAGGATCATATTCTCCCTGCATGACTTGTCTAATGAAGAAAGGTCTAATGCTCATATTCGTTCAAAATGCATTACGGCAAATCAGAGAGGAAGGCAACGGATAAGATGTAATCAGCAAAATGTCTAAAACCATTTCTCGACTAATTATCTAAATGTTAATGGCTGCACGGGGGCCCACCCTAATCTCATGGTTGTATGAAAAGATGAATTTGGGGGGTAACTAGCGTTTGCAGGAAATTCGATGGACTGATAACATGTAGACATTTCAACTTACATTTATTTTGTCACTTTTGGTTGAACCCTCATCAGGTTTTTTTTTTTTTTTTTTTTT
>BEXV01001160.1:24805-35341 GCA_003118195.1 Hemicentrotus pulcherrimus | reverse complement strand
ACATGACCTTCAACCTCTAGGGGTCGTGACCTTACGTCATAAAGTGAAATAAAGGCGCATACAAATATAGTTTACGTATCGTCATACAGGCTAACCTGTACATGAAGAAGGGACAAGAAAGAAAAGATTTTTTTTTGTTGTTGTATAGATTGGTGATTTACGTATTGACTAGTGAAACAAAAACAATTAAAAAAAACCCATCAAATTATCAAACACATTGGACTTAAAGACAGAAATTCGACTTTCATAGGTAATTTGTATATAAACAGATAATTAGTGGGATATGGCAAACATATTATTTACGAACGGGACTGTCTGAATCATATCAACGAGGAATGGGAACCATTAAGAAGATAATGTTTAAAGACGGGTGATTTTTATGTACACGTGGTCTGAGTTCCCCGTTTCACTGTAACGCTATAAAATCGTCTAAAACAAAATGTCTATTAGTCGTTCAAATAGCTATTGGCCTGCTAGATGTCCATACATCACGTACAGTTATGATTTATATCGCCACATTACATGCCACGGGGAGATTACAAGCAAGATTTGTACATGTGCTTGTATTTGTACCCCCTAATCACTCAGATCTTATTGTTAAAAAATACAGAATAACGTCAAATTAAAAATAAAAAATTCTTTCATTTCAATCTGCCGTTAATAGTTGTAGGAAAATGCTCTGCGTGTTGATCATGAGATCTCTCAAAGTAAGGACAGAACATTATGATCATTTTGGCTGAGTGAATCAGAATAACTTTAATTAGTAGTAAATCAGGTGGTTATGAGAGGGAGATCAAGGGAGTACATTTCATGTCTGTATACAGTTATAATTAGAACAATACACTTTGACATCGTGACATTCTCAAAATGTAAAGAAACTGTGATACATCTGCAGCTCTGCGTTTGTTAGTATCTATATGAATATTTATCGACATATTCAGAAAGCTAATGTACAGAAATAAAAATTGATCTCACCACGCCCCTTGATTCGAGCATGTTCTGCACATATATGTTATCGGATGCACGGATTGGTTTGAGCGAAGTCGTCTAGTGCAAATCCATCATTGTAAAAACATTGTAACTACCTGACGTGTGCACTGTGTCAAAAACTCAGTCGCGGAGAAAAACATGTTTGTATTTTGTTAGTTTATTGCTGTTGCTGATTTCTGCTCTTGAAATTGGCATAATGCCGGCACTGACGCATTGTATATAATTTGCAATAAATCATTCGCGGTTTCAATTATTCAGAAGGAGTATTTTTTCCAACCATGTACGTATGTAATAATTGTAAACAGTTATATTTCTAACCGTATTATAAAGCACATACCAATATGAAACGTCAACTTCAATACTCTTCCTAATTTACCAAAAATATTGAATAAAAAAGGACGTTCGGTTTCTTGCAAAGATTTTGCCTTGAGGGGATTTGCATCACACATGTATCAGGCATTGTAAGACTCTGTGTTTCATCTGTAGTTATTACACCAGGTGAAATAAACATTTTTTTTAATTTTTTTTTACCACACATCAATATAAGTCGAGCTCTAGGAATTAGAACCATGATGCGGCCAAAGTTTAATTGCAGGAAAATTTACTTTAAAATGTTCGGTTTAGAGTTTGTGTGGTGTCGATGTGGTGTCGGTTCTGCAATTGGACTGGGATATATCACATGAATTTGTCTATAGCCCAATTTTCACCGAATTGTATTTATTCATTATATTAGAAATTGTACCATCTGAAATGTATTGAGCTCCGGAATTAGGAACATGTCGCGGCAAATGTTAAACCGTACTTAAGGCTAAATGCACAAATGTTTAGCTTAATATGTTGATATTTTTTCCCCGTTTACTTTGGAAGGGGTAATAATATGAAATAAAAAACAAGAAAATATTGGGATATAGGTAACTATTGCACAATGAACCTCACTGAAGTTACATTCAAGATATGCAATGTATTATGTTTGTGTAGCCCCAGTTTCATGGGAATTTTCTCAAATGATTATGCTGAAAAGGCAAACGATCTTATATGTATGACTGTATGTACATGTAGGTATCAGATGTGTCCACCATTCAAACTTTTTATAAAAACTTGTACGGCAACCTTTGAATTTTGGGTTTGTTTACAAATTTGAAATAATCCTATAATGCGACTTGTTCTTCCTTTTTTTTTCTTCAAAAAAATGCAACCCCCAAAACACACAAACACATTATAATGTTATACCTTCACCCGTTTCACGATAATAATAATAATAATAACAGGCATTCATATAGCGCCGTCTATCTAGACAATTCTATTCCGAGACGCACAATTAATTATTACCCTGGCTTAAGCCTGACAGCTATTACAGCACTCTAGCATTTCAAGGAATTAATTCCTGCCATGTACCCATTTAACGCACCTGGGTCGAGTGTGGCAAATGTGAATTAATGCCTTGTCAAAGGATATTAGTGCCGTATCGCGAGTCGAACCGCGACTTCCGAATTTCAAGTCATGTGCTTAAACCAATCGACTACGACGCTTCTATTGGATTGCTAGCTTGTTTCAGAAGCAGATCGATGCAAACCGAAGACGAGAGTAACTAATGTTTTTTCGTGCTATCAGTATCAGACACTTACCAATGTCAAGTTTAATGATGCGAATGTTTTCTTCTTGATGTTCGGTCCCCTGAGACGTGGCATCTGCAGAACCTGGAGGTTACATGTAGGATACCTATATTCATCTATCAGAGGGTTACAGGGTTGTTCTTAATCATGTTAATACGGCCCAGTCACACAAAAGAGACTGACATCAGACCTATAACTGACCGGAAAAAATCGTTGTATTATCCTGACTGGCCAATAGTCGGTCGGTTAGGAGTCGGTAGGATGTCGTTGTGGTGTCGGTGTGGTGTCGGTTTTGCAATGGACTGAGATTTAACACAATATTTTTTAAAGATATATTTCCAAATGAATGAGCCCATCCAAGGGGTAGTGTGCAAAACTTGATCTTTATTAACGTGTTTTTATTTTATTTTTTTTATATATATATATTTCATTATAGATTGTCCACTTTCATTACAAGTGTGGCTAAATTTATACTTATTTGTTGCTGCAATTTTGCTTTGAACACATTGTTTACGGGCTAGATAATGTAAATCATGAAAATTATAGTAATTAAAGTTGAACATGCTTTAAACTCGTATTCAAAAGCTGTTGCCGTATATCCATGTATCTTGGCAGATAAAACTACACACACTAATTCAGTGGTCATTCCTGTCACGAGAGAAAGGGGGAAATCAAAGCTCTAATTACCTCACAATAAACATTGATCAGTCAAGTGCACGCAGACATGCGTTTGAATACAGACTATTTCCTTTTAGCTCTCGACTGCACATGCAGGAGCCTCTGAGCCTATTTCAACTCTTGATCAAAAGACAGAAAAGGGAAGCTACTCTTCATTTCCAAACCATTTAATGGCGCCATAATAAAAGATTCTGGCAGGACGTACGGCAGTTTCATTCACAGCAACGGTAACATTTAAGGGATCCGGTAACTTTGTCTCAGATTCTGAAACAAAATCCTGGAATTAGCTCTTGCTGCAATGATAATTATAAACCTTTAGGTCATGCAGGAACTCCATGACTTGTACACGCCGATCGCTTGTCTGATTATCAAGATATATTTGATTGGAAATCGGAACCAAATTTTAAGTTTGCCTAACGGTTTTCACAACACTACAGTCTATTCGGGAAAACGAGTAAGGTAAAAACGGTCACTCAATATTTTTGTTTTACTTTTGAGGCATTTCTTGATCATTTGAAGCGCGACCTTTTTTTTTTTAGAGCTTCAATATTACACCATATCACAGACACTGATAACACGCAAAGTCGTGCACCTCAGATTAAGCATTGTAAACGGTGCCTTTAATGCAAGAGAGGGTCTCGAAAGAATATTCATTTATCATGGTAAAGGAATTTTTCCTCTTCTCAAGTTCGATTCGATTTTTACAAATCTGCTCGCCAAAGGGGCGTTACCTCAATGTATTATCAATAGCAGTAACGGTCTTCTTGCAGGCACCCGGTGACATTTCCTCCTTCTTTTCGAGTCACAGACAGGTACGGTACCATGGCAGATGTGGTGCTTGTCCCTTAATCCTAGGGGCTGATTTCATTGTAGTCAGTCATCGTAATTCGACAGTTGATTTTCCAGCTTTTTTGTTGGTAGTTGAACATTAATGACCACCGCTCGTAAGTCATCAACCATTATTAAACATCATTGAAACAATAATGATGGTGCGGAAAGGAGCAATAAAACAGGGCGGATGATATCATGGAGGCGGTGCTAAATCCATCAAGAAAACCTCATTTTCCATCACAACCGTGTCCTTCCGAATTCGGTATCTTCTACTCCCCCTTCCCCATGTCCTCCATCGTTAGCGCTACTCCACTGTATACTGGGGAAAGGTGAACAGAATATATATATATATATATATGTTGCGAATATTACTTTAGGAATAATAACGAAGCGTTGAACTACGTTGGACTAAGAAAAAAAAGATAGTTCTAGATAGATTTGCCTTTTCAATGTAACAGAAAACCTACGTTTTATACATAAGTTGATCTAAATCATTCCCGTGAACTAATTAAATTTCCTAACAAAACTCGAAAGATACAAAGGCTCTCAACGTCTTAAGGGGTATTTGTAAACAGATCTTGGGGTCGACTTGTCGTGTTTCTGTGCGTGACGCCAATCTTATTGACCCTATTGGGTGTCGGTTAGCCCCTGATGAAAACAGGAGGACTGCGATTAACCTTCCCCGATCTGCAATGTCTACTCCACGTTCATCCGTCTTCTTTGTACAGTCTGTCTCGTGTGTTAAACTTAATTTACTTTTATCGCATTCTTCAACTCGGTCTGAAGACCGCAGGAACCTTTGAATTTTATTTTTTAAGCAAACACTGGAATACATTTGTTATTAATGTTTGACGAGATTTTTGCATTGTAAAAGGGAAACCAGCATATTAAAAATAAGAGTATAAGATTGTTAGATCGTGTACTTGGCCAAATCAGAAGGGAAGATAGGGCAAGAGATGATGACAGAGACGGAAATGAAATCAATCATTTGTCATACTAAAATGAGAGAAAGAGAGGGGGAAAGAGAAAGGAGATGGAGAGGAGGTAGTTGCAGAGAGGAAAAAAGAGAAAGAGGGAGAGGGGAGAGGAGAGGGAGAGAGGGGGAATGGAGAAACAGGAAGGAAATAGCATAAAAAATTGAAAAAGACAGACAAATCAATAGGGAACACGTGTGGTAGAGAATGAAAGATACATCAAATAGGCCACTGTAAGTAATATATCTGGATGGGGTGATGACTTTTTTAAAAGTAGGACGATAGCATGCATTATGTTATCTCTATTAATTTATCCGTATTCGTGACATCGCACAACACATCAACAAATAAATATAACACAATATTGTCCTTGCGTTACGTTACATTTTTCTATTCATTTCAGGACAGAACATGATGCTGTGAAGTGCATGATATGTTGATAATGCTATCGTAGTTTTCATATTATTAATACAAATTTGAATTGTACAGAGTCCTCCTAAAATTGCACTTACTCTGAAAGAGAAGGTTAATTTCTAGGAAGAGGTGAACAATAGTCTGTGAGCGTTATCATTGTATTATGCAAGTGTGGAAGAACATCAGAAAAAAAAAATGTTTCATGAAAAGCATGGCTCTTCAAATGCCTTAATATTCTATATATGGCATCTAACATCATACAAATCGGGATGGAATTTTATGTTCTTTTTACTTGTTTCTTTACTTGTTCGTGTAGTCCCATATAAATCTTTCTACCAAGACTTTACCAAGACTGGGCCAAATTTATTATCATTTTGATGATTTCAGAACCTTGCAGTACACACCAATACTTGTATGCTAGATGATCAACCCGTTTAACAAAGCCTTCTGTCACTGGCAAATGAAAAAAATAAGTGACGAATCTGCTGTTAACCAATTGGAAGCAAGGATTGCACTAGCTTATTACTAAAACTGTCATTTTTCACTGATGACAAGTTTTGTGAAATGGGGCTCTAAACTCAACTTTATTTTTCAAACCTTATAAATGACAAATTCCAAAAGAATTTCGAATAAGTATAATGAACGCAATAAGCATGGAAATATATAAAATGTGGGTTTGGAAAGTCCCAAATTTATTGGATATCAGTCTTGAGTGTTGTTTGCGCAGTATTGACATTTAAAATGAATTTTTAGCAAGTTTTCGGGAGCTTTGAAAGCTTTTCTTGGCCTTGGCCAAATAACCAAGTTTACTGCAATAAAAATAAAAAGTTAAAGCTACTGACATTTAGACTAGTGCTCTTCCCTTTCAAGTAATGTATTATTTTCATAATACTCATTTGTCTATAATCGTGTTCTCAATAGCGAGACAAAAGTCAATGAAAAAGAGAGAAAGAGAGAATATAAAAATGTCTTTGTTGAGATACCACGTCGGGGGAAATTCCCCATGAATAGTGGTCATTTTTTTCTCATAACAATTGTAACTAAACAGCCCTTGGGCTAACATTACAACAAAATATACAATTTAGAAAATAATTGTGTTATGGCACTAATACTGAATTTGATGAAACGATGAGTTTTCTAAGAGTTTTCTAAACATCTTTTATTGCGTTCGGAAATTGGATGAAAATGGGGCAATATTTCTATCACGAATGCAAAACTTTTGAATTGCAATCTTTTGTGCTTTCCACTTTGGCGCTCAATAGCTTCGTGTACATAATTCAAAATCGAACGACGTTCCTCTACCTCAAAATACAAAACTAGGATTTTTGTTTTGTTTTGTTTTGTTTGGCCTCTTGAAGCGTGGGTGCAATTATATTCAGCATAGTGTACATTAATGGCGTTTTCAAAGTTGTATACAGAATTTTGTTTCCGATGGACTTGACAGGCAGATCGTGCACTGTAGTCTGAATACTAAATAATCAAGTAAAATGAGAGGAGAAAGGAGAAAGGAGAGAGTGAGAAAGGGAGACAGGCGAGAAAGAGAGAGAGAGAGAGAGAGAGAGTGGGTGAGTTAACAAGAGAGCCAGAGAAAGGGTGAAAGGAACGTAGAACGCGATAAGAGAGGGGTATGATAAAACAAGACAAAAACGAAGTAAAAGACACGTTACACACGAGATGTTTCGATAATCTGATTTTCTATCACCATCTTTAATGAGTCCTAACAATAAATGTATAGGCCTTTGAAATGAATTCAAAGGTTTGCCGAGGTACATTGCCCGTATTCATAAAATATGTTTAAGCTTGTTGCGAACTGGGCTTTTTGATTGGGTCTACTTGCCAAGTAGACCCAGACCCAAACGGCCCCGATCTACACTCATGGGCGCAAAGAAAGGCTCACACACACACACACACACACCCAAACACGCGCACACACACGTATACCCAATAAATATATGGCTTCTTAAATACATTTTTGCTAGACGATTTGAAGCATTTCTGCCTTCCCAAAGCTTGTTAATACCATCGCCATCGAAATGTGATGGTAATTGATTTTTTTTTTTTTTTTTTTAAGTTTCTCACATCTCTGAACTCCTGCCGAGCAACGATTTTTAATTGCCTCCGACCAAAGAACAATGGGACAATATTCTCAATAAAATCTTTAGGGTTGTCATTAAATATATTTCTTTTTATAAAAGAGGCCGGAGACTGCTCACCTAATTTTTATATTACAGCTCGTGTCATCCAAATTAGTTGTAAATTGCGCTCATGCGGCGGCACCAGGGTTGATTAATGAGTTCATTATCTTTGTTTGTTTGATGATTTGCATGTTATTGTTATAGGCGAGGAATAATTAAATCGTGCGAATTGCCTTATTGCCATTACCGCTATACCCGTCGGCTGTCTTCCACGACCATTCTTTCTCTCTCCCTCCCTCTCTTGTTTCTTTCACTGGACCCCCAAAATAAATGATGTAATGAGTTTTGGTTGTTTTTAATTAACATGTTCTTGTTACGGATGGATAACAATATTTCACTTCCCAGTTAAAATTCCTAGAGCTAGTATCTTCTTCTGCCTTACCCTTACCTTTTATTGATCACATCTCTCTCTCTCTCTCTCTCTCTCCCTCTCTCTTTCTTTCTCTATTTCCATCAGGTTGTGCGATAAGATCAAACCAATTTTGCTGCACACCCAAATACTTAATGGTTTCAATATACGTTTTTTAAATCGTCCAGTTTTTATGGCTGGAAATTAATTAAACCCTGTATGTTATTTAAATTGCTTTAATTTCACAAACCGCTTTATCAGTTAATTCTTATCTCTTTATCCCTGTCCCTCTGGTTCGATAATGTCGAACACATTTGGAAGCATCAAATAATTAATTATATAATTATAACTTGTTGTTCTAAACTGACATTTTATTGTTATGGGTCGCGAATACTTAATCATGTCATTGATTTCCATCTTTAGTACTGTGCCGCTTCACAACATCACGTCGAGTTATTTACTTCTTATTATTCGAGTTATCTTTCTCTTCCTCTTTATTCTTCTTCCTAATTATCAATGTCTTTATCCTTGTTGATCAACTCTCTTCTCTCTCTCTCTCTCTCTCTCTCTCTCACACACACTCTTTCTCGTTCCTCTCTTCCTAAACTTATTTTGTATCTCTTTGTCTTCTCAAAATCATTCTCTTGGTATATATGTCGGTCGCTTTATCCCAGACTCTCTCTCTCTCTCTCTCTTCCTCTCTCTCCCTATCCCTCTCTATTCCACTCTTATTTTCCTTAGTCTCCTTCATTTCCAGGTTGCGATCACAGCACTCAATTAACTCCATAGACTCGATTCCAATTAAGGGTCGATTAAACGTTTTCCAGCTCATTGATCCTCGTTTGAATGCTTGATATGAAATTATCGGCACGAATGTGGGTGATTGGCATAATAATTGAATAAACGTCCTGCAGTTTTGCTTAAATGCCTTTAATTTAATTTTATTTAGCCCACGCTCATCTAGTTGAGACCTTGAACATAGTGAGATAAAAAAAACATTTTTCTTCTCCGCTTTACCGGCGGTTCAAAGAGAAGGTTGGGTTAATGAAGGGAGAAATGTTGAATAGGCGCAAAGAGAAAGTTTTAGTTCTTATTTGAGTTCACATAAATTCGAATTCTGTGGAAAAGTCGCATCAAAATAAATTGATATATGATAAACATGATCAAGGCTATTAAATAGTGTGGTTTAGTGCATGACAAGTCCCAGGAAAAGAATTACTCTTTCATTTTTTTCTTATGTTTCAATATTCAAATATAGTGCACATCTTCGGACCAAATTTTCTTGTAGCCCTATGTCTTTGTGCGTTGTATTGTGTGTGATTTTTTTTTTAAATCAAACTTTAGTAAATATGTTATCAAAAATGATTCCAAACCTAATAAATCAAAATATTAAGAACGCTTACATATCATGTGCGCAATGACATGATTTTCCTGTTCAATACAAGTTCAATCTTACTGAGAGAGCATAGAGTTGGATCAAAAATAAATTAAAGTCGAGCTGAAGAGGGAGGAAGTCGAGATTCTATGTTTTTGCCCCCACTTTGGTGAGGGAAGAGGGAGGAGCGCTACCCCCGTACATTTAATTTCTGCCGATCCATTATTTTGTTTTTCTTGTCCTCTTATCGAGGTGTTTGATTTCACGTATTTCGTATTTCATATATATTTACATAAATTAACATTTTGACATAATAACAAAAAAGTAATTAAATAAATGGTTATAACCTTAACATTTCTTGAAAAACTTCTTTGTGTTTCGTCAATAAAAAAACTTTAAAAAAAAAAAAGCTATATCATATCGTAGTTTCAATTTGAAATTAGTGAACAGCCGATCCATTATAGCATTTGTACATAAGCTCCTTGAACCGATTGCATGAAACCAATTATAAAAATATTCTACAATAAAAAACGCCACTTGAAAAATACTGACTACTTTTCCAGTGCAGTTAAAATTGGCACAAACTTAAAATTGGTACATCAAGCAAGTCTGACTAAAACGATATACTATATACGATATACTTACTATACGAACGAACATCTATTCAGGATAACCTCTATAGACATGTTTTTCTTCTTCAAAATGCAATTACATGACTATTACATGTATTCAACATCATCTTTAATCCGATAACGGATGAATCCGGGGGATGAATACGATAAATTGAAATGCGCAGGCCGGGATCCCGAGTTGCACCGGAGCAGGAACATTTTATCCAGAGTGATATATTTCTCCTTATTATTAACATGTCCGGAACATGATGGAAATTTCCACGTTGCCATAGAGATTAATATTGTTGATGCGTGAAGTAGGCGTTTAAAAAGATAAAGCGACAGCATAATCATGAAAAATGCGTTTAACATCTACCGTCAAATGTGTCTAACCTTTAGCATGTGAAGGCAAGAAAAAAAAAATCAATGTGATACACGTCAGTCAGATTATTGAATATTTTCATTGAATATGATATTCTCCGAGCTAATTTACATTCTTTTTGTCG
>BEXV01001160.1:1515-12194 GCA_003118195.1 Hemicentrotus pulcherrimus | reverse complement strand
ATATTTTATCTTGTATCGTATTTCATTTGTTTAAACATCTAACATTTTTTCCACCTGCATGTCATTGCTGCAATGAACCTGTAAATTATTAATCATCAAATTTCTTTTTATGTAAAACTAATGGCAATTTTATGTTATCAATGACACCTGTAAATCGTATTTAAATGTGTTATCAATGTACTGTTTTACATGTACTTTTTACTCTGTAAATTGAACAATTTTAGCTTTTAGCTGCATGTCCGACAATTTTTATCTCAATAAATCAATACATTACAAAACATGAATCTACATCAGGTAACTTTGATTTTATAAAGGTTCCTGCAATAACATATTTGTCTCAACTCCCTTCTTTCTCTCTCTCTCTCTCTCTCTCTCTTTCTCTCTCCATCTATTAATCTTCGAATAGGTCATGGTTCTCCTCGGCATCTTGGTGGTTACCTACGCCTTGCTCTGGGGCCCTCTAATGATGATGCACATCGTCAGTCTCCACGTGACGTTCAGTTACAAGGCCAGCACCTTGCTCTCTCTCGCCTTCCACCTCCTCGCCATGTCCAACAGCGCTTTAAATCCGGTGGTCTACGCCCTCATGTCGCGAAGCTTCAGAAAAGTCATCAAGACCGCCTTCACCATGTGCTGCACCCGTATCCCATCGCCGCGTTTACCGTTGCGAAATTACCGCTTCACGTCGACGCGTGACCGCGGATCGAGTCTTTCTAACTCGACGCAAATGACACAGTACTCGATGCGGTCCGTCAATAACGCGGACTCGTTGAAACGCACTAACGGAGCGAACCCGCATGGGTATATTTACCTCCGTAACAACAATGTCCACTGATGCTTCAGGAAAGGCTTGAACTGTGGTAGCCAATAGAAGGACTCGACTATGGACCCCGTTCGATGTCGCTCTGAGTAATTATTATCTCTGGAAAATGAACTTTGCAATACCTTGACTGTTTGGGAAAATGATTCGAGGACACTAAGAGGGCATAGTCACAAGTTCTTTCTCGTCATTTGCTTTTCATTGAATTAACCATAAAACTACTTTAAATCACAGTTATTATAATCAAATGGTTTCTCACGAAGAATTTTGATTTCTCATTCTACCAAAATAAGTATTTTCCTTCTTTAGTCAATATACTCTACTTTTTTGCGCCTTTTTGCATGTTTTAGAGAATTAGATTTAGTAGTAACTATTAAAAAATAAATAAACGTGTAATAGGACAGTTCACTTTATTCTTTTTGTCCAACTTACAATTCTCTAAAATATAACTAGTGAACACAGTGTCAAAAAAATGATGTGGTCTGTATATTTCCTAATTTATCGTAATTGATTTATTTATTGAGATATAAGTATTCCTGATGTAAATAAATGTTTTGCATTCTAAGTGTCTTTCAAATCACTGCTGCAAGCAGCGAGTTGTAAATAGTTATTACTACAATGTGTGTTATTTTGTTTGGTGCGACGATTACTTGTTTCATCTAAGATTATTAGGAAAAGCAGTGCTATTCAAAAGCAAAGACGAAACTGTGTGGTTATGTGCTTATTCCCTCGTTCAAAATGTTGTTTGTCAGCATTATCACACTGGTACTTAATATGTGTGAGAGGATAATTGACAATACATTTGTATCGTTTTTTTACGATTATGTTCTGATAAATAGACAGGGGAATATTTTTAAAACATCCTCTTTGACAGGGATATAATAACATGTGAATCAGAGTTTCTCATAGCAATGATTCCGAGCATGAAAATAATCCGGCTTTTTTTTACTTCAGATTACTCAAACTTGATTATATCCTTAACGTAGTATTATTATTTTAAGGCATCGTTTTTATCTCAACCTTTTTTTGTATCGCGAAAATTGCATCGCAATATTTTTTTTTTACTACCACATAAAACGATGATTGTTCATGTAGCAGTACTAAACCAATTTGCATCCTGGCTCTAAGATCCGACGTGTATACTGCTGCGGCACTCATCACGTTGATGAAGGACATTCTCTATAGAAACATCTCTTACCCTAACCATAATGGTCTGTGGATAAAAAGGGATTAACGTGTTCGCAAAATTTAGCGTTTTATTTGTGTATGTAATTTAATATCTGTTATATTTGTTTGAATAAGCAGTTGAGTAGCATCACCAGTGTGATAGAAATAGTAATTGTTATACATGTATGTTTAACGTCTTCATATCGCGAGAGTGAGTAACAATGATTACATTTGAAGTAGTTCACCGTTGTAACTGAAAGAAAGGGATTTTACGACATAGATTAAGGTAATAGTAAGTTGTAGGATGTAGAAAACTTACCTTACATGCATCAATTTATCGAGCATTATTGACTATAGTTGTAATGAAGTTTAACCCCCTCGCCCTTTCTCTCTCTTACTTTCCATTCTCAATCGCTTTCGTAGAAGGTATCATCGCATCACCACGAACCATATTATGACGACAAACTACAACAATGGGGACTTTTAGATTCGCACGTCGACATAGTGGACTGCTACGTGTGACGTCCTTTTTATGGCACTGGCAGTGCCCTGGAAGGGACGCCAAATCTAAAAGTCCCTACTGACTTTGACCGGACGATGCTACGACACATCACAAGTTTAGGTAAAACAGTGAATTTCCCATGACCGTTGATATACTTAAACATTTGTAAATGAAATATATAACAAGTGACTATTACAAAAATTTACCTGTCATCGTTTACTTTTTTCGCATGAAAAAAATTGTCTTAAAGTTTCTTCCAAAGAAAATAATCGTTTTCTAGGTAAACCTAATGTCTATTGTAATTTTTGTATTAATTTTACCTATAAACTGCTTCACCTATCATTTCTGACATGTCATTAATGCGAGCATTATTCCTGGGGCCAAGCACCAGTGGCGGATCCAGGGGAGGGGGCCAGAGGCCCGCCCCCGGCCCCCTTGAGAAAAAAAAGCATGTAAAAACACGTGATTTTAACCTTTTTTTTGGGGGGGGGGGCGTTCAAATTTTCGAGACCCAAAAAAAAAGTGTCCGCTTACCCGATTTTCAAATTTTCGGGAGCAAAAAAAAAAGAAAGAAAAAAAGTTGGGCCCCCTCCCCTAACAAATCCTGGATCCGCGCCTGCCAGGCACTCTTTGAGTGAATATCGACTTTATATCAAGATTTTGCATGTGGCCTTTTCAGACGATCCTCGAGCGGCCTTTGGGGGTAGAGTTTGATTTCTTTTAAACAGACCGCAGCACGCAGGTAGAAAATATGACGTCAGTTGGACTTACTCTACTGATTTTGCTTGAATCAAAATTGAATAAACTTGACAAGTCCGACAAGTAACCACTGACCAACCACGTGACAAGCACGAAAGCTTTAATAGCTTTATAGGCATTCGTGCATCTGTCGTCTGACAAGGATACTTCTCGCGTTCTTGAACAAGACGAATTGGACGTAATTATGTACTCACGTCTGACTGTCCTAAACAAAAGCCTCTCCCATATTATAATTATACGTACATGTATATTACACTAATTAAACGAAAAAGACATAATTGGAACAGGCCATACTTTTTTCTTCTTTCCTGTTGACATTTTAAAGAAGACGAATTTGACAAATGAACGCCCTTAATGGTGTCCCATCCATCCCATCCCTCCACTTCCCGACAACAATGACTTGTTCACGAACTGGACGAATTTTACTCAAGAATGGTACACATGAACATTTTAAATCAAAAGAAAACCCCATCACGACACATAATGATGCTCCTCATCTTTATGTAATAACCCCACGCCCCTCCATTTCTCTCCCTCTCTATCTCTCTTCCTTCCCTGTTTTCTTTCATTATTTATCAAGATAAGTCATTTTCAAGGAAAAAATATTTAAAACATATTGTTCTATATAGGGCATGTTATCACAAGATGAAGGTCAAAGCTTTTAGGAAGCAGTCTACATTAAATGCAAATTCTGGCCCCGTCTGTAAAGAAGATTCAACGACAACATGCTCCACATTTCATTCAATTATATTTAATGTGGAAAGGCTCTTTAAAACCATCACTGAATTTTGACAAGCAGGTATGAATATATCAGTTGATATGGTATTAAATCGCAGATGGTGGTATTTACAAGTTTTCAAAGGTGCGTCTAATATGTTAAATTAAAAAGTGCTTATTCCATGGTTTCATTTGCATCTCTACATACATTATGTAAGTGAAAATTTGCAAGCAAGCCCCCGCCCAACAACAACAAATATATATATACTAAAAATGGGGAGGGGTAAAGGGGCAATGAGTAGGCTTTTGCAAATCCCATGTACCTCTAAAACTCAATTTGTTTAACCAGTCTAGTTTTTACTCTCCAAAGTGTGTATTTTGTACTATCGTGTTTTATAATGTAAATCTGTGTTGTGATCATTGCCAGAGTAAGCAATAGAACAGCGAGGTAAAACTTTTATATTAATACAACTATCAAATTAAATCGATGTAATTAAAATCTCTGTCCAAATTTGAAGCTCTTATACTAACGGAAGTACTCATTGCAAAGAGTATATGGGATGGGATTGTATGGTATATTTTCATCTATACAGATCTGAGGACCCACATCTAATTTAGCCCTCGTGGCTAACTGGTATTTAATTTACTTGTATAGGGGCCGAGGATGAGAGCGCTTCCCAACGTTTATAAATGCAGATTAGACGATCAGATTCCAACCCAGTGTGAGTAAACAAATGTTTGAAAGCGCTTCAACTCCTCGGCCCGTTTAAATATTTTACTTAACAATCAAGTTCTGCATTGGAAGATTCAATGAAAGCCTAATATCAACAATTATCATATATTTCCCCAAATTCAACTGTAAGATATATTACGTAAATGTTGTTATTCCTTAGCTTATTTATATAAAATATGTCTTAAAAATTCTCAACACTGTAGTCTGAACTTCAAAATATTCATCAGAGATAAATTTGATTCGATAGAATTGATATAAAGTGATGAATGCCGATATTTTTGTACATAATACTGTATAACTACACAATTTTAAACAATGACTGATGGTTATTGCAATATGTTGTTCAGCGGAAGTCATTCATTGCAACTAGCTTTGATTAATGTCGACTCTGGCACATCTACCTGTCTATGTAAGATTAAGAACAAACATTTTCCTCCTGAGTGCCAAAAGGGCATTAACCAACAGCATTTACAATGACTTTGAGCCCTTCTGGCTCTCAGCGGACGTTGAACGAATGCTTTACATGATCTCTTGTACATTGTTCCTGCACAAAATATTTGAGAAATGTGCTCAAAATTGAATTGTATTTATTTCAAAGTGACTGTATCTCAGTCTTAATCTTGAACGAGGTGTAAAATATATCTAACATTTCTATTTTAAGAACTCAAATCGGTCTAGTGTTGTCATATTTTGTGCGGGTATAATAGAGTGGTAGTGATTTTGTTTGAAGTTGAAAATGTTGATGGTGATTGTGATGACAATGTGATGACAATGGTATAGATTTAGTGTTGTGGCTATTGATGGTCATGTTGATGATGATGACGTTGATGACGTTGATGACTTTAGGGTTCTGTTTGTTTAAACTTTAAAGTAATGCTTGCATTTCCATAATTTGATTTAACAAATTCGTTTTCACTGGCTGCCTGCCGTAGAAACAAACATAATTGACAAAAGACTTAAATCCGTTGACGATCAGCCATAGACGAACATTTAAGAATCAGAACTTTGTTCTTCATAGCTCATCTTTCCTAATAATGAGGTGTCATATGAAAGGGTAGAAAATGAACTTTCTAGAAATGTGATTTTCTCTTTGAAATTCAGTTACCGTCCGCCAAATGACTTTTTGGTACCCTTTCTTCAACATAATTATGGAAACGTTTCTTTGGATTTGTCTCATAAAAGAAGTTGATCACAAACTGACTCCCACACGGTGTTGAGGGCTCAGAAATCACGGGCCACTGGCTTCATCGGGCAGGTAGTTCCATTATGTGAATGGGTAAATTAACTATTACAAAATGAGGGGACAAATTATATTTTAAAATATGGACAAACATTGTTTTTATTGTGCAGAACATACCCTTTTATTGACTTTGGTTTGTACTTTGGTTTGAAGGCTATTTGCGTAATAGACATCAATATGTTATTTTTAAATCTACAACAAAAACGATATTTCCACCGAACAATGCGGAGTACCACAAGGCTCCATCTTAGGTCCTCTACTGTTTTTGTATATATGAATGATATTTTTAATGCATCACCACTTCTAATATAATGTTCTGTTTGCAGACGATACCAACGCATTTTATTCGCCTAAAGACTTAAGCGTTCTCATTACAATCCTCAATTTAGAATTCAATAAATTATCATCTTGGTTCAAATCCAATAAACTCTCTTTAAATATTAATAAGACTAATTGTATTTATTTCAAAAACATACACTCTAAACATGTACTTCATTATGATATTTTTAAAGATGACATGCCCACAATTTAAAAAGAAGTTACAAAATCTTAGGTGTAACTTGGAATAGTCATATTAGCAACATTTGCATGCTAGTCTCATTTTATAAATTAAAATATTATCTATCACAAAAGTCACCATTTATGCTTTACAATTCCTTCATTTTGTCATAGTACATATCTTATTATATGTGGGATAAAAGTAGTAAGATAGAAATTATGTTAATATATCGTCTCCAAAAGAAACCACTTCGTCTTTGTACACATTCATATTATTTAGCCTATACTGATCAAATATTTTGTACACTAAAAACATAAAAATCGTTGACATTCACAGTTTTCAAAGTGCAATCTTTATGTATAAATTTTGGATAATACTATACCTTTGGCATTTCGAAATATTTTTATTTACAATAGTGATATACATTCTCATCCTACACGGCACTCATCCGATTTCCACTTAACCAACCCATAAATTATTATGGCCTATAAATCGAAAAGACACCATGGTCCAGATAGTTGGAATGCTTTACCTAACAATATTAAACACTCTGCATCTCTTTATTCATTCAAAGCATCAATGAAAAAATATTTAATATCTAAATATTTAAAAACATTATAAGGGTCTCAGAGCACATTTTTGTTTTGGCCTGAAAATTTGGCCGACTGATATTTCGTTCAGTTGGGGGGAGGGGGGGGGTGTCAGGTCACCTTTTTTTGGTCACCCTTTAACACAATTTTGTTTTTGTTGTTGTTATTAAATTAATGAAATGAGGGGGGCTCTTCCGAAACTCACACATAATACAAGAAAGAAGGGGGGGTTCGACCTCCAAACCTGTATGTATGTACGCGCCTGTATGTATTTTCCTATACTTTGCCTTTTTGTTAAAATGGAAGCCCAAAATCGTTTAAGGTACTGCAAACAAACAAACAAATAGATATTCCTTATAGTTGACACTATGCATGTATACAATATTCTTTAATCGCTCTTCTGCAAATGTAAGGGCGTCATCGATTTAGCAAACCCTCTAGCGGCTCTGCGCCCATGATGTTGCACACGTTTTTTGTTATGTATTCATTTTTAAATTTCCTTTTAATTAGTCTGAATGAAAACTATAGGAACTACAAAATAATTGGATTTTTTCTTCTTCGTGATAAAGCTGCAATCCTAATCCTAAATCTGATTCAGATTCAGATTCGTTCAGTTACCACTTTCAAATAATCATGCCAACCTATAATGCAGAGCATTAATACTGTTTGTGAAATTGCATTTGTCTATAATGTTTTCGATATTCTAAATGTTAGTATTACCGGTAAATGTTAATCGCCAACAAAACAGCTCAGTCCTGAAGTCTGCATTGCCTATACCAAAACTTGAGCCGATGACATATCCCAAATTGAGTGTTCATTTGCAATGATTTGGTTATGTATCACGAAAGGTGGTCCCGTCCATTAAGCCAGTCGGAGGTAATAAATGGATGGGAATAACCTTACTAAGTGGTCTGGATTTAATTCAAAGCATGACTTAAAGGTAGGCCAATGGAGGGACTGATTAATATTAAAAGAGAGAGAGAAAGAAAGACAGACAGAGAGTGTGTTAGGGAGATAGATGGATGAGGAAGAGGAAAAGCAACGAATACTAAGCGGTGGTTGAAAGTGGAAATTACAAGTATGTAAGGTAGAATGGGAGAAAGGAAAACAAGGAAAGTAGAGAATGAGCGAGAGAGGAAAGAGAAAAGTGGGTGCTATGAACTTGTGTGTAGCCTATAGTTCACTGCCTTTGGTGGCCTAACGAACATTAGTTGTTTGCTCATTATTTAACTCGTTGCGTGCTGTTGGCTCATTATTGGCCTGAAACGAGAATATAATGTGATACTAATGTAAATCACAGGGTTAAATTTGTTTAATTTCGTATATTATCTGTATAAAATACACTTTAAATATTGTATTAAACCATATTATGTTCGTGAAAATGTATGATGAAAAAGAAGGTAAAAAAAGATGCAGAAACCAACAAATCAAATCAAATCAAATGTAATTCAATCAATTGTCCCATATTTCTTTTTTTTTTAACACTCATCCAAGAAGAAAAAAAGGCTGGGAAGGCATTGAAATGCGATGACGATTCTTGATCAACTATTTATTTTCAAGATCGAGGTTTGACGTGCTCATCTTTTCATAAATCAAGACTTTACATCAACCAATGGTTATGTGTAACAATACAATCGGCTCAATCTGCCTTCGAAAATTATTGTTTTGAAAAGTCTGTAAATATCAGTTTTTTCTGGGGGGGAACATCCTACATCTTAATTGAATCTATCCCATTTGCTTTTAAAACGGTAATGCGCATGAGGGGAGGACTATCCCCCNTTCTTCTTCCTCTTTCTTCTTCTTCATCTTCCTCTTCTTCTTCTTTGTTCTCTTTTAAAAAAAAAATACTTTAGTACATTCATTTTATAATTGATACCATTAACATATGAGGCAGAAGTAATTACTGGAACGATCTGTCCTACTCTGACATGACCATAGCATTTGAATTAGTGATATCCTTGAAAAAGACGAGAAAATAAATCAGTTTAACTCCGGGTATTATCCCATTATGAGCTTGAAATGATTGAAATGTAGGGCAACTCTTCTTAATTAGTGCTACCGAGCTATCATTGTGTTGTGTTTGCTAGGATATTGCTCGCAGGCGCCTCAGATGATCGATTGTTATCAAATTAAAAAACAACGGGAGTTTTGTTATCACTATGTCATTCTCCCATCCAATTTATTCTGATTTCATGGTTTTAATTGTTTGTTTCGCTATGCAAATGTACTCGTGTTATCTTATAGTACAATCAGTCAATCTCATTATTGGATTGTGAGAATCTTTGTTATCATCTCCAAGTTTACGTTCTCGGATTGTCAAAAGTTGCGAGGACGAGGACGATGGTCCAGCATGCATGTGCCAGAAGAGATGTTCCATTAAGAAAGGGAGGGAGGGGCATGTGCATTTGAGTTATCCCCCAAACACACCCATTCACACAAAGGGACTATGGGCTTTATTTACATTTTCAACCAAAAAGCCTGTGTTGCAGTATGTCCGTGTGTATGATATTACACAAATGAATTAGACAACAAAATTACCATAGGCATGATAACACACAGTCCAAAAATATTTCAGAACATAGGGCATTACATTATTGAACGATTATTTAT
Organism: Hemicentrotus pulcherrimus; assembly: GCA_003118195.1. NCBI lineage: Eukaryota > Metazoa > Echinodermata > Echinoidea > Camarodonta > Strongylocentrotidae > Hemicentrotus > Hemicentrotus pulcherrimus. The sequence goes on along the minus strand of BEXV01001160.1, from coordinate 2,557 downwards.
ATAGAGTTTTACATATAGCAGAAGAAAAGATAGATAGAGATATTACTAGGCACCAGACAAGGAGAAAAGAAGTGAATAAGGAAGGGGAAACAAAAGAGAAAGTCAAAGATAGAAATAAATAAGTTTAAAAATTACAACACATAGTAATATTGGGTAAAAATCATCAGAAACAATAAAAAAAATAAATAAAAAAAATTCTGTAATATTCTTGAACTGCTGTGTTATTTAATTTTTTAGTTTTTTAATCCTGGAAAGAGAAAACTAAAAAATTGTTCTCGTTGCATTGGTACCATTATGGGCTTGATCTTACTAGCTGGATAGTACGAGTGCGAGATGACACAACTATAGACTGGAATGAGGAATTGGAAATATATGATCAAACCATGCATGAAACCATTTTGGGGGGCCGACATTTGTCATGAATTAATGTTGCAGTTAATGCCTTATCGCAGAGAGATGGAGTGAGCAAATCCAAAATCAGAACTGGCATGGCCTTGTGTCCGAATATACTGTTTCTGAAACTGTTTTGTTCGTTTTTGATTAATTTTCCTTCTCAATTCTTTCAATGATATTGCAAAGTTGATGCTACGGATGATGAAAATAAAATTTGCAAATCACGTTCCTTAAATAGGCCATGCTTTAGTGTTGCATCTGATAGGGGTTTTAAATATTTATTGACATAATTCCTGCATTATACTCACATTTTTAAAATCTATTCCTATATTGTATAGTACATTTTCGTTTTAGTGATAGGCCTCGGTATGTTGTTTGAGAAACGTAGGCCTCATTACTTGTTTAGGATTTTCTTTTATCTTTCTAGGCAATTCTGAATGTATGCATTTTATTTATTTATTTATTTATGTATATTTCACCAGGGTAGCCCATTCAACAAAAAGTTGGTCTTCCATGAGGCCCTGTAAAACATGTATATACAATTAAAAAGATAAAACAAACAATTAGGTATGAATACATTAATAGAACAGTATTACATATTGAAAATAAATATACAATATCAAACATATTAATCAGTGTCAATTATGAT
>BEXV01001159.1:79735-90296 GCA_003118195.1 Hemicentrotus pulcherrimus | reverse complement strand
TGTAAATGTCATACTAAAATGTATGGATCGTCAAGTAATAAGTACACCAGTGTAATCCCAGATTGATTTGGGGAATAGGAAAATTCATGGGTTTTACGTTACATTTAGCTGTTTTGGTCTCGTTAAAAGTGATTAAATTTCATCATTAAGAAATGAACCAGTAAATAATATATTTAAAACTTTATGATTACACTGTGCATTGAATAGATTTTGTGGTTCATCACTGTGCATTAAATAGATTTGTGGTTCATCAGGTTAGATATCAAAGGTCAAGGAGATGCAAAACCATATCCTAAAGTTCTTTTAAAAATATGATTTATATCTGTGCCGATGGTTTTGTATTGTTAGTTTCACAGCCATTCTTTACTGATGACTGCATTATAAATTGTCAAAAGCTGACGGTTTCATCTGTCTTCTAACTTCCTCTTTTTTGTGTACTCTGTTATCAAGTCATGTTACCACATTAGTATTACCCCACAAACCCGTCTTATTATGACAGATACAAATGTACTATTATACAGTAGGCTTGCTGGTGCACCATGTTTTTACTCACGAATAAGAAAGGTCAGTGCAGATAGTTGTGGTGTAATGTTATGCAATCATCTTAATTTGGAGTACCTTTTCAGATATATCCACACTGAAATTAATCATAAATCATAGACGGAACACAGAGATGTTAATGTTCATGACTTTGTTTTAATTTCTTTTTCTTGTAGAGAAAGATGAAAGAATTCATGGTTCGACTCATCTATTGTGAGATGCTAGGCCAATCAGCTAACTTTGCTTACATTCATGCTATTAAGATGGCCCAACAAGGAGTGCTCCTCAACAAAAGAGTTGGTAAGATGTATCCAGTTTGACATATTTACTTCTGAGGATGTTTATATGTTGGCTCTATGTTTTTACAGACTTGTCTCAATCGCAAATACCGGTATTCAGTTATGTATAGTACCCAACCTGTAAGTAGCATCTTCTTTCTTACATCATTGAGTTTTAAAGCAATGTTCATGAGGGTTGATGTGTAAGTGGAGAGAAAGAGACCTAACCAAGGGTCTTACTCACATCTAGGTTGATGTGTAAGTTTAGAGAATGAGACCTGACTAATAGACTTATTCACATCTTGTTTTATGTGTAAGTGTAGAGAAGGAGACCTGACAAAAAGACTTACTCACATCAGGGTTGATGTGTAAGTGGAGAGAAAGAGACCTGACCAAGGGACTTACTCACATCAGGGTTGATGTGTAAGTGGAGAGAAAGAGACCTGACCAAGGGACTTACTCACATCAGGGTTGATGTGTAAGTGGAGAGAAAGAGACCTGACCAAGGGACTTACTCACATCAGGGTTGATGTGTAAGTGGAGAGAAAGAGACCTGACCAAGGGACTTACTCACATCAGGGTTGATGTGTAAGTGGAGAGAAAGAGACCTGACCAAGGGACTTACTCACATCAGGGTTGATGTGTAAGTGGAGAGAAAGAGACCTGACCAAGAGACTTACTCACATCAGGGTTGATGTGTAAGTGGAGAGAAAGAGACCTGACCAAGAGACTTACTCACATCAGGGTTGATGTGTAAGTGGAGAGAAAGAGACCTGACCAAGAGACTTACTCACATCAGGGTTGATGTGTAAGTGGAGAGAAAGAGACCTGACCAAGAGACTTACTCACATCAGGGTTGATGTGTAAGTGGAGAGAAAGAGACCTGACCAAGAGACTTACTCACATCAGGGTTGATGTGTAAGTGGAGAGAAGGAGACCTGACCAAGAGACTTACTCACATCAGGGTTGATGTGTAAGTAGAGAGAAAGAGACCGGACCAAGCGACTTACTCACATCTGGGTTGATGTGTAAGTGGAGAAAAAGAGACCCGACCATGGGACTTACTCACATCTGGGTTGATGTGTAAGTGGAGAGAAAGATACCTGACCAAGAGACTTACTCACATCAGGGTTGATGTGTAAGTGGAGAGAAATAGACCTTACCAAGGGACTTACTCACATCAGAGTTGATGTGTAAGTGGAGAGAAAGAGACCTGACCAAGGGACTTACACACATCTGGGTTGATGTGTAGGTGGAGAGAAAGAGACCTGACCAAGAGACTTACTCACATCAGGGTTGATGTGTAAGTGGAGAGAAGGAGACCTGACCAAGAGACTTACTCACATCAGTGTTGATGTATAAGTGGAGAGAAAGAGACCTGACCAAGAGACTTACTGACATCAGGGTTGATGTGTAAGTAGAGAGAAAGAGACCTAACCAAGGTACTTACTCACATCTGGGTTGATGTGTAGGTGGAGAGAAATAGACCTGACCAATGGACTTACTCACATCAGGGTTGATGTGTAAGTGGAGAGAAAGATACCTGACCAAGAGACTTACTCACATCAGGGTTGATGTGTAAGTGGAGAGAAAGAGACCTTACCAAGGGACTTACTCACATCAGAGTTGATGTGTAAGTGGAGAGAAAGAGACCTGACCAAGCGACTTACTCACATATGGGTTGATGTGTAAGTAGAGAGAAAGAGACCTGACCAAGAGACTTATTCACATGTTCTCATTTCAGAGATTACTCAATTCATATACACGTGCATGTATCTTTTGTGTTTTGAATTCATTTATGTATCTATTGTTAGACCTACATGTAGATATATGATATGTCTACATGTATAATTAAAGTTTTTTTTTTACTGTGTTATCTAATTTATTCCTCCATTCAAGAATGTTGGAATATACCAGTAGGTGAATATCTTTATCTTTACAGTTAACATCAGTTTGGATGTCAATGGTTCAGACAACAATAAATATCTTCTCAGAACTCTAGACGTCAAAACGTCATAAATATATGTATACAATTTTAATGTTTCATACATTTGTAATACATGTATCCTTATGTTGTAATATTCATCTCTATAGTTTACTGAAACTAGATATCAAATCAGCAAACAGATTTGTTTTCTTCATATGTTTTGTGTCCATACATTTTTGTTTCTTTCACAATTTCAGGATATTTAGGAGTTAATTTGTTCCTGCACAGTCAGCATGAGCTCATCTTACTATTGATCAATACGATTCAGAAAGATCTGAATAGCACTAATGTCCTTGATGTGTGTGGAGGATTGACAGCATGTTGTAATCTAATTGGTGCTGAGATGGTTCCTGTTGTTCTTCCACTTATAGAGCAAAACTTACAACACCCACAGTGAGTTGAATGTTCAGTTTCCACTTATAGAGCAAAACTTACAACACCCACCGTGAGTTGAATGTTCAGTTACCACCTATATAACACCCACAGTGAGTTGAATGTTTAGTTTCCACTTATAGGGCAAAACTTACAACACCCACAGTGATTTCAATGTTCAGTTTCCACTTATAGAGCAAAACTTACTACACTCACAGTGAGTTGAATGTTCAGTTTCTTTGACACATAGACTTCTTTGGTCTAGAGGAGCTTGTTCTTAAATCAGGATTTTTGTCTTGTTGTAGTAAATGTAAAATGGGTACTCTAAATAAATGTAGCACTGTAGGGTCTCAGTGTTATTGAAATTGAATGGAGGCAAACAAGAAGGAGTATCCAGAGTGGGTGATATTACACCCTGTAATAGATTATTATGTGCAATGGTTATGGCAGAGCTGCCAACTAGTACGAATTTCCTGTAATTGGTACAAAAATTAACCATTATTACGGAAGTACGGAATGTTGTCTAAAATGTCGGATTACAAAAGGCTACGTATTAGTTTTACAACATTTTATTTTTTTCTTGGCGTCCACTTAGTGTTTTTGTGCCGCTTTTTTAGATTCAAAGCGCCACATAGGAAATTACTGATTTTGTGTTCTGGAGTGTGGCAGCTCTGGTATGTTTAAAAGTGATGATAGTATTTACAATGGTTACTGTTATTTATAGAGTGCCTTTCCAGTCACAGGTAACCAATTAAAGTGTTTGACAGTGTACATGTAATGTAACCTGGTCATTGGATTCAATTACATTAACATGGTGCATAATTTTACTAGCTGGGGAGCATCCCAATCAGTGGTCATTTTACAAGTTGGCTCTTGTTTAACAATTTCACAGATAAAGTAATAAGGACATCAGTGCCATTCCAGAGCTCAAACCTGTGACCTTTATATCTTATGTCAAGTACTCAAGCCATGTGACTTTGACAACTACGCAATAGATAAACATTCTCAATATTATTTTTACATTTGACATCCATAGAATTTGATAGAGTAAAAGGAGTAAAAGAGCTGTAGACACCATTGATATTGAATTATACCCAACTATATAATAATAACCAGCTGTACATGTATCATGTTATTGATTTATGCTTTCAGGAAAGAAAATTGCATTATCATATTTGTTGTACATGACAACCCCTGCTGTGTATATTTAATGTTCAGATGAATATCCATAGGGAATGATAAACAAATAATACACAGCAGTGAGGGCATACATGTAAGTAAGAATTATCCACAGAAGGTACTGGGTGTGGGTAATTTTACTAATGCCCGAACATAATGATGTGTATTATTTCTTTTTATGCCTCCGCCACCGAAGGTGGTGCCGGAGGCATCATGTTTTCGGGTTGTCCGTCCGTACGTCCGTCCCGTTTGACCGTTATCACAATATCTCAAGAACCATTTAAGATTTTAACTTCAAACTTAAGGATAGTATGTATCACCGTAGGAAGACGATCTGATTAGATTTTGGAGCACGTAGGTCAAAGGTCAAGGGTCACAGAGGTCAACTTATGAAATTCCATACATTGACATTGTTATAATATCTCAAGAACCACTGGAGATTTAAACTTCAAACTTAATGATAGTGGGTATCACCATAGGCAGACAATCTGATTAGATTTTGGAGCACGTAGGTCAAAGGTCAAGGGTCACAGAGGTCAACTTATGAAATTCCATACATTGAGATTGTTATCATAATATCTCAAGAACCACTGGAGATTTAAACTTCAAACTTAAGGATAGTATGTATCACCATAGGAAGACGATCTGATTAGATTTTGGAGCACGTAGGTCAAAGGTCAAGGGTCACAGAGGTCAACTTATGAAATTCCATACATTGACATTGTTATAATGATATCTCAATAACCACTGGAGATGTAAAAACTTCAAACTTAAGGATAGTATGTATCACCGTAGGAAGACGATCTGATTATATTTTGGAGCACGTAGGTCAAAGGTCAAGGGTCACAGAGGTCAACTTATGAAATTCCATACATTGACATTGTTATAATATCTCAAGAACCACTGGAGATTTAAACTTCAAACTTAAGGATAGTATGTATCACCGTAGGAAGACGATCTGATTATATTTTGGAGCACGTAGGTCAAAGGTCAAGGGTCACAGAGGTCAACTTATGAAATTCCATACATTGACATTGTTATAATATCTCAAGAACCACTGGAGATTTAAACTTCAAACTTAATGATAGTGTGTATCACCATAGGCAGACAATCTGAATTTTAGAAATTGCTCTATGGCGGAGGCATCATTTTCGACTGCTCGCAGTCAAAATTCCATCTAGTTGTTTTATAAAATGATGTTTTATAACATAATTCTACTAATGACCATTCATTAGCATTTACTAATGATCGGTCATTAGTAAAATTATGTGTTTGGCAAAATAAATGCCTGGTCACTTGTACGCTCTCAACCAGTCATTTGATTAGGATCCGTTTCATCATCTTATAAATCTTAATAATTAGGCATGATCATTTACATCCTATTTATAACTTTTAACAGTGAAAGTGTAAGGAGGAAAGCAGTGTTAGTACTCCACAGCTTTGTGCTGAAGTGTCCACATCTTATATGTCACATGAAAGAACATTTGCAACAGGCTTTGTGTGATAGATCACCTGGAGTCATGAATGCTGCTTTACACGTCTATCAAGCACTCATCAAGGTAATCTATACAGTGCGTTCCAGAAAATAAGAAACCAAGAATTATTGATGTTTTATCATAACTTAGTCACATTTATAATTAATAAATGACACATAATTGGAGAGCTTAGATCCTCCTCTTTCATTTGATGTGACTCATATGATGCATATTTCAGGCATGAGTGATTAATTGAAGAGAGGAAACCAAAAAGCCATTTGGTGGACGGTATCTGAATTTCAAAGAGAAAATCACATTTCTAGAAAGTTGAGTTTCTGTTCTTTCATATGATACCTCAATCAGGAAAAATGAGCAAGGAATAACAAAGTTATGTTTGTTTAAAGTAGTGCTTGCATTTCCATAATTTCATCAAACAAATTCGTTTTCACTGGCTGCCTGTCGTAGTAACAAGCAGAATTGGCAAAAGACTTAACTCCGTTTTGTTGACAATCGGCCATGCATGAAGTCTTTCGTCTACCGCTGTTTGTTGCTACGGCAGGCAGCCAGTGAAAACGAATCTGTTGAATGAAAAGTAGTAGCAGCAGCAGTAGTAGCGGTATTACTTATTGTCGCAGTGGTAGTAGTTGCAGTAGTAGTAATAGTAGTTGTTTTAATAGTAGTAGGTCGTATAAGTGGCAATCGTAATCTTTCCAGTTTTCATTCATGTGAATTATTATTTTAATCTTTATTGTAGTTGACATTGTAAAGAGTATTGTTAAACAAAAAATTAATTATTGTGGGATTGCGGGGAGACAGACTACATGTATTTAGAATTTTACTTATCGTCTAACATCAGAAGTGATTTTTTTTTTTTTAAAGAGGAATCATAAAATGGCTGACTTTTGTCATATACATGTCTATACAAGTTGAACTTATACCAGTAAACATAATGATGTTTACAAAAATGATATATGGATTTACATTTTATTGTTGATATTTTTATTATTTATACCAAATCGTATAATTTATTGAACACATTTCTGGTTTTCTGGATGTGTCAGTGATTATTCAGTAATTGTCTGGGCATATAAAATTGTATTTCTTATCATTAAATGCATTTGCTTTGGTCAACAGGAAAACACAGAGCATCACAGGTCTTTGGTACGTCCCCTAACCAGTATTCTAAAGCAGATTGTGCAGAGAAAATTGTCACTGGAATATGAGTTTCGAGGCACACCTGCTCCTTGGTTGCAGATTCAAATCCTGAGGATGCTTGCAAGACTTGGGCTAAATGATCCAAAGTAAGCTTCTTTTAACCTGGTTTTTCCAGTGGACTTAACTGCTATAATCCAATCCAATCTAGGCCTATAAATCAGAGGCACTGATGAGCTGCTGAGTTAGTATGCCATTCATGATTCACCTGGGAAAGACCTGGGTATTGGCTAGTTGTAAGCAATTTCATTGGGTTTTGAAAATTGAAAAAGGGTCAGATGAGCAAAGATTCTTGGGAAGACTGTTCCATAATAAACTTATGTCACTCATACACAAATATTTGATCATAGCTGTCCCATTAAAGTTGCGAAGTTGCCAGGCTGTAAAAAAACATGTATAGGAGAAAATACAGTGGACTTGCTTCCACTGTATGTACCATATACTCTGTGGCAATCTTGAGTTTAATTGTCTGTTGTAAGCTTCCTCTAAGAGATTTCCTCAAGACATACACTCTTGATAATCCACATTTAGCTCATGGTAAGACATGTGTGTATATTTAGACTTATCAAAAGTAACCTTCTCATACTTTAGGTTTGACTAGCCACAGCAAGCTCCCTATGTTTAATATTCCAAAGTAACCTTCTCATACTTTAGGTGTGACTAGCCACAGCAAGCTCCCTATGTTTAATATTCCAAAGTAACCTTCTCATACTTTAGGTTTGACTAGCCACAGCAAGCTCCCTATGTTTAATATTCCAAAGAAACCTTCTCATACTTTAGGTTTGACTAGCCACAGCAAGCTCCCTATGTTTAATATTCCAAAGTAACCTTCTCATACTTTAGGTGTGACTAGCCACAGCAAGCTCCCTATGTTTAATATTCCAAAGTAACCTTCTCATACTTTAGGTGTGACTAGCCACAGCAAGCTCCCTATGTTTAATATTCCAAAGTAACCTTCAATGTTACTATCAAGACTTAGGATTTCAGTGATCCAGTAGAAGCTTTGGCTAACTTAAGTACTATGTACACTTATCAGCAAGCTCAGTCATTTTATTTCTAATTGTTAATTCTAATTCTGGTACTTAAAATTGAAATAATTCAGAGTAAACTTGTCTGAGAGATACCTTCTAGATTTACAATTGAAATAATCCAAAATATTATTCTTAAAAACAGATTATTCATAGTTTGTAAACCAAGGACTTTTCATTCTGTAAAGGTGTATATTTCTTTAAAGCCACAGAGAAAAGGTGGTAGTTAAGAAATGAAAATTGTAATGGAATTTATTACCTGCTGTAAATAAAGCATTTTTATTTTTCATTATATTGCAGAACGAGTCTAATGATGTATGATGTCCTTGAGGAGGTTTTGGATTCATCCAACACTCTCTCACTGATATCTTGTGGTAAGACTGAGCATTATTTGTTTACAGCATGTAAGAGATATCTTTATAATTGTGTAGATCAATCACTGTTATTTGTAGTATGTAATATGCTGGCTAAACAGGATTTGAAACTAGTTTGTTTTGTCCAGAAACACACACACACACACGCGCGCACACACGCGCACACACACACACACACACACACACACACACAATACAGAAGTAGTGAATACTAATTTTGCAATGATAGCTGTAGAGGTATGTGTAATGAGCAAATATTGCTTATTTTTCACAAGCTTGTTTTTTGTCATTTCTAATTTTAAGGGTGACTTTACTGTATCAGTTGGTTTGTCCCATATACATGTATGAGAGTTTGGGATGATGTATTGGTCTTGAAGTGATTTTGGAAGTCGATATTTGTATACTGTATGTACTTTATAATATAGATTCCTATTTCTTTCCAGGTTCATTCAGCCTTGAGGCTTTGCTCAACATATAAAATGTTTAACTTCTTACTTGTTTGTTTGTATGAGAAAAGGGTATGCCGCCAATTTTTTCCAGCAGCATATTGTCAAGGTTGTCCACCTATAAATTGTGCAGGGAGGTCCCCTGAACATGTGATACCCAACAACCTTACACCACTCCATGTCTCAAGAACCTGCTGTGCCCCTTGGGTATGAGTAATTACCCTCTTTGAGACAATGTGATTAGTGAAATAAAGACCCTCAAAAATATTTGCTAACTCATTTTTCTTCTCAAACATTTTATTTTTATATCTGGTATTTTTTAGATGTAACACCTATTTATGTCATTCAAATAAGTAGGAACCTGTCAATAATGACAGAGTAATTTCATGATTGGTTTCAATTATTGCAGGTGTCCAGTATGAGTGCATCATGACCATTGCAAACATCCATCCCAAACTTAGTCTGTTGAAGAAGACTTCTATCTGTATCACTAGGTTCCTGAAGTCACAAAGCAATAATCTCAGGTACCTAGGTAGGAAGCCATTTCTTTATATTATTCTTTATTACAAGATTCCTGGGGTCACAAAAGCAACAATCTCAGATACATGTACCTACATGTATGTAGGTACATGTATGTAGGCAGTCATTTTTGTTGTATTATGTAGCCCTATAGTTCCTCTTGTTATTGTTCATCTTGAGAGAAACGTTATTTCTTGATGCATCTTTTTAACATCTTTGTAGAAAGTTTCAAATGATTTGTTAATCTCCCCTTAATTTGGGATGCCATACCAAGTGATATATCCAGTTGCAATGATTATAGTCAATAACTAGTTAAGAGTTCAATAAAAAAATATTTTTTCTCCAGATATTAATAAATGTAACTATAGTTTAGAGCTGCATTATTTTTTAATATGTACCTACTTTTCGGCATTCCCCCTCCCCCCTGCCTTACACATTTTCTATATCACGTATAATTGAATATCAATTAATGGCATACATGTATATAACGCCCACAACAAGGGTATTTTGTTTGTAAAGAGGACTTACTTCACAAGGTTCCTTTGATGTTTCAATTTAGTTATGAATTCATTTTCACAGTTGTTTGGATACTCACAATTATTTTGTGTAAGAACATGATGTCAAACTGTTCCCTGTATTGCACTATATATAATTGTTTAAATCTGAAAATGGAAATAAACAAACAACGAACACCATTATTTATGTTGAGAAAGAAGACATAGTTTATTTCGTCCAAACCATTTGATAGAGTATCAAAATTGGGCATGTAGAAAGCCCCTACAGCACTAAAATGTATGATTCTCTTTAACCCTATTCCCATTGGGTTATTTTTATCACTAGAGTCCATGGGGGGGGGGGCCAAAAAGGCCCCCCCCCTCGGATCTCGGCTGCTGATCGCGCGATCACTCCGAAAATCAGCATGTACATAGCCTGTGATGTAAACTGCGAGACTGCGTAGTCAATTTTTTTGTAAATCCACTAATTATACTAATTATGCTTATTTATGCGTAAAAAACAATAAAAATGATAAATATATAGAAAAATCATAAATATATAGAAAAATCATTAAATATAAGCTCCAAACATCCTCATCTTTTGTGCAGATACTCTTAGTAATGTTCTTGATATATCAACAAGAAAAAAAATTGGTA
>BEXV01001159.1:53161-69218 GCA_003118195.1 Hemicentrotus pulcherrimus | reverse complement strand
TTGGCCAAATCTTGGCAAAGTTACAAGCATGGGACTACCGTATGATAACGCTCACAAATTATTTTTTACCTCTTCCCAAAACTTAACCTTCTCTTTAATGTTGATGTAGTCACTTAATTCTGTTTCTACTCTAATACATGCTGTTTGCTCCCAATACAGATGTTGCAATAACTTTATATCCTTTGTGTTTAGTCCAATCTTGTTTCAGTCTTCATATAACTGATCATGTCTTACTTTATCAAAGGCTTTTGAATAATCGATGAAACACAGGAGGACGTCTTTCTGCATTTCTACAGGCCCTTCTGCTATAGACCGCAGAACAAAAACAGCATTTCTAGTTCGGGCATCCTTAACAAAACCAAACTGCACATTACTAATTTCTGGAGTTAGGTGATGAATTCTGCATCAATTCTACAAAGTTCATAACAGATTTTGTGCAATATGATACAAATCATATAACTTGGTCATGGGGAAATCAAGTTTTGGGGGATAAAAAGAGAAATAAATGGGATTAAACTATATAAAGCAATTGACAAATAGTGAGGACACGGCGTCACAAACTGATAACCAAATTTGCAATTCGTTTACCGGTAGTGATTTCCATTGGTCTATAGTTTGACATACTTTTTCAAAAATTCATAACTTTCTTATTAGTTACCCAATTTAGCTCAAACTTTTTTGATTGGTTTGTCTGATTTTTCTGCTTCTATTGAAAGTAATTTATTTTTGGAGTTGACTTGCCCTTTAACTCCTTGTTTTTCCAATCCCTGTTTGTTGACTCCCTGTTCATTCCCTGTTTCTTTGTTTTTTCTTGAACAGACCTTCATTGAAGACTGAGGGAATCCAGAAACTTTGGAGTCAAACTGGATACAGTAGAAATAAAGAAGTCAATAGGAAGAGACTCTCTCCAAATAAAAACAACACAATACAAGCAAGGCAGGAAGATGGCAGAAAAGATACACAACCTGCAATGCATGTAAGAATTTATTTTTTGCCATGGTTTGAGAATTTTGTCTTCTGTTTATTTTGTATGATATCATTTTGATTCAAATTTATTCCACTTGATTGTGATCAACAAGAGAGGTTTGTGTTGCACTATCTCATATTGATTTTTACAGTGTACATGTATATTGTGCAATATGGGTAATTCCATAAATAAGAGGCCCACTCTGTGATATTTTTGGTGTCCCACTTACGTAAGGAACCCACACGTATTTAAGGCTCTGAGTAAAGACTTGAATAGTGGAGTATGATTGTTAAGTGATTCTAGGTATGAGCATGCAATATTATGCTTGGGAATCACTTTACAATCTCACTCCACTATTTCAGTCTTTACTCAGAGTCACAATTATGTGCGGGTTCCTTATGTTAGTGGGACACCAAAAATGTCACAAAAGTGGGTCCCTAATTTATAGAATTAATAGAATTACCCATATCCTATTGTCTGAGCATATGATTAGATTGAAATTGTTATGGTCATTTTTTAGACTACAAAATAGATTTTAGTGAAATGATTGTTTTCCTTCTCTGTTTAGATGACACCAGTAATAGCTGTAGGCAAGTCAACTCTTCACACAGCTGAAAGTGAAGAGGACAAAAGGAAACAAGAATTGGCAAAGGCTTTATTTGGAGCTGTGAGAAAGCAAACAGAGAAAGATGAGGTAAATCTCAAGATAAAGAAATGAAATCAAATCCAAATTTACAGTTTAGGCCATCATCAATACAGAGCAAAATGTTTTTAATGTTTTTGTAAAATTCTATACTGTTCAACCCTTTGTATATTATGCAGTCTATCTGTACATTTAGATTTAGACTTCAATACATGTTTTTTCACTCAACCTATGTATTAAACAAATCAATTTTTTCTCATGAAGAACTTTAGCTATTGAAATGAAAATTATTATATTTTCAGTAGAGAGCAAATAAATGATTTTTGTAATCCAGGTTAAAGAAAAATGAGAGCAGGCACTATTTAAGAATATCTATCTCATAAATGTAATGTTCAATGAATATTGGTAGACTTATTGTTGCTGTATGGGTAAAAATAATTTGTTTATTTTCATGAAGAAAAATGAAGAAAAGATGGAGAGAAGTATAAAAGGAGAATCATTTTTTCCATTCCTTGAGAAAATGTCACTCAAACTCCACCATATTGTTAGATGGATGTAGAGGATTTAGCCACCAGTTATGGTATAGTGCAATGCCAAGTTGTGAGAAAAGTCTTTGAGTCAAAAAATTGAATATCCAAAGTTTGTTAGATGAGAAAGATACCTGTAAGTATATTTTAATGCCTGTACATGTCCTACCCACTATGTTTACCTTAGGCTCTCATTACAGTATTTTACTTCTTTTATTGTTCCACAGATACCTACTCAGCCCCAAATCAAACATTCTACTGAGAGAGTGGGTCCTACCAGTTCAGAAGCTTTTGCAGACTACTGCACAGAAGAGGGTCTAATGATCCATGGGGAAACCGGCCATAATATTTTATTAGATGTTGGAATCCAGAGTGGGGAAGATGATGAAAGCACTACACGACATCATCTGTTAAACTTGTATTGCACCAACAAGCTCAGTGATTCTAATACCACTAAACTAGACACATTACATGAAAATGTTGGTGATGAAGAAACCAAGTCAAACCATGGTTTGTGTTTGCTTGATGAAGGTGAAACATTGCCATCCTTACCAGTTGATTTAGAGACCTATCCTCGTAGTCAAGTAGCAGAAGAATTAGTATTTGATACTAATGTAAGACTTATGATGAGGAGAGTTTGGCAGACTGATGCTTTAGTTCTTGTTTTCTACATCACTGCTCTTGTTGCAATAGACGAAGCAAGGATAACATTAGATGTCCCATCAAATATGAAGGTAAATGAACCATTGCATGTGATACTCTAGTATCAATAATGACACCAAAAACATTTCTGATGTGTATATCCAGTCATACAAATGTTTACCAGCAAGTGAACAATTTTATCACATTTTCACAGTCTTCCATGAAAATAGTTTTTACGTTTCATTAAGATAATCACTTAATGCTTTGAAATTACAGAATTTCTAGAATAAACTTTTAGGGATTAAACCTTATCTCTCACAGGTTTATCCTAAAATAAACCAAAGATTTTTTGTGTGACCCATATTGACCCATATTACATACTTTACTGACTGCACAAAAAATAAGAAATCTGAAAATTCTATCTATTAGATAGCCCTAAACTTAAATGCTGTGTTATTACAGTACAGGTAATGCAATGTGAATGCAATGAAAGTGGGTTTTCAATGAATAGATGATTTATTATGTTGACAGGTATATTCTTGATTGCATTTCATGCTTGTTTAGTGAGCCACAAAGGCACAATGTACCACAAGTATATATTTTGTTTCTTTATTTTGAGTAGATGTATATAATAGTATGTGTGAAGAAGGTTTCCTAATTGATCTTTTGCAGTGTATGATAGATAACAAGGAAACCAATTTGATAGATATTCCACCATTGGGAGTAACACAAGCCAAGTTGATGTGCCATGTACCTGCCGCTCATATGAGTCTTGGAGGAGAACTTACATTTAAAGATGCTACCAAAACACTCAAAAGATTGTTCTTCCATACACCAATTCATATCCAAGATTTATTGAGGTATGTTTGATACGTCTATTGATACACAAGTGGCATTCACAGAAGAATAACCATCTTGTTTTGTAGGTAGAAATACTTTGAGAGGTCCATACTGTCATTGCTATTGGTATGTTTGGATTCAAAGGTGTACATCTCAGATAAAGCATAATCACAAGTAAGATTGTTCCATAAATGCCTGAATGTAAAATTATAAATTTACTTCTCAGATTTGCTTTTCTTTCCTTTGATTTTTGAAGCTTTTTAATGTTTGCTTTGGGATTGAAAGTACAATCATGACATTTATATCTGAGCAATTTTGAATAGTGGGGCAAAATACATGAATGTAAACTTTAATATACATGAAAGACATTTCAATGGTGAATAAAAACACAGCTACTTTGCCTTTTCATGCCTCAGTTAAGAACTAGCCACTGGCATTGTGTTTTGAGGTTGTTCGTCCATCCGTCCATATGTCCCGTTCTCGTGATCACGTTATCTCAATAATAATAATACATAACATTTATTAGGCGCTTAATACTGATGTTTCTAAGCGCACAGTGTTCTGATTAAGAGAAGACTATAACCCGTTGAATTTAATTAGAAGAAAAAGCAAAAACACAAAACGTAACATAGATAAGGTAACAAAAACAGTGGCAATCAACTAAATAAAGACAAATATGGTGCGCACCTCCACTGACCGATGCACAACTGCAATTTACAATTTGAAAAGATAGGTTTGGTCATGTGTGTAACTTGCAGAGCTTCTGATTTGATCATAATTTGGGGTCACGAGGTCAAAGGTCACAGGGCTTATGTATGCAAAAACAGCTTGTGATCACGTTATCAGTAGAACTGACAGATGGATTACAATCAAACTTAGGACATGTATATCTTACAAAGCCAATGAACTGATCAGATTTTAGAGTTGTGAGGTCAAGGTCAAAGGTCATGGGGCTCATTATGTATGGACAAATATCGGTAGCTTGCGATCGCATTATCATTAGAACTGACATATGGATTACAATCAAACTTAGGACATGTATATCTTACAAAGCCAATGAACTGATCAGATTTTAGAGTTGTGAGGTCAAAGGGTCATACATGTATTAAAGAAATAAATCGATTTTGAATTTGAAAAATTGCTTCTGTTTTGGTTTGTAAAATTGCTCTATGACAGAGGCATCATTTTCAGCTGCAAAGTTCCATCTAGATTTTTCTTGACTTGTTAGAACTGATGCAAGCCATAATCATCATACAGCACTTATTCTTGGATGATTAATGTTTTTTGTCCACTATGCAACTGTAGGCCTACTGTACAAGTTACACACATTACACTCTTTGATGTACATGTAGTACAAAGTGTGTGTACACAGTAGTTCAGAATGAGTACATTTTGGAAATGCATAAAGGCTTAAAGGGATTAGATATCTTTGCCTCAGATTCTTTAAAAAAATCCTGAATTTAGCTCATGCTGCAATCATAATTATTAACCTTTAGGTCAGTCAGGAATCCTGATACTTTTACAAACTGATCGCCCGTCTGATTATCAAGACATTTATTAGTGGTATTAAAAATGTTTTAAAAAATTTTCCCAACACTTTTTATAAAACTACAGTCTATTGGGGAAAATGAGCATGGTAAAATCACTCAAAGACTTGTACCTTTTTGAAGCCCTTCACGATCATTTCAAAGCGCAACTTTTTTGGGGGGAGCTTCAATATGACACCATATCACAGGCACAGTCACTGATAACAGATAGGGCCATGCATCTCAGATAAAACTGGAAACATCGTTAAACAATGCCTGAGCATGCACAATATACATCATAACTGCTTAGCTCAGAATGAAGGGAGTGGCAGGCAAAGAAACCTTGCTTGTAATGTCTATAGAATGTTCCTGATGGAGTTGTGTAGTTTATAATGATAAATAAATATAGGCTTAGTGCTTTCGTTGTAAAATATGTATTGTGCCGTAATTTTAATTACACTTGAGCCATAGTTTCATAACCCTGTCAAAGCAACCGAACCCCATCATATCCACTTCTTGTTATCATGATGTATTTCATTTAATATCAAATAGTAATGAGTGGAGTACGAAGCTTATACTTAATATAAATCTCTTTTTTCTTTTGTGTATGTCCTGATTCATATTAAGAGCCAAAGAAATTACAACTTAGGAGTTTGGAAAACTGTGGCAAGAGCTGAGCTTGGATCAAAGATTCATACAGGAAGCCAATGGTTTGACCATTTCAAGTATCATGAACAAGATGACGAGTATTCACATGTTTCCTGTTGAGATTATAGGTAGGTACTACTGCATATCCTGATATATAGGGGTCAAGGGTTATACAAATCTCAAGTATTATGAACAAGATGACTAGTATTCACATGTTTCCTGTTTACTTTCACTTCTTCACTTTTAAGTACCTCAGGATGATACTTCTTTCATATATCTTCTAATTTTTGTACTCTTAATTTCTATGGCCATACTAACCTATTATTCTATGGGATGTCTTATTGTACTTCGGATTCAGCAGTGTTACGTCGCCGCCGCATCATATTTTTCTGTGCGCTCTAATTTCCACATTCCTTGACGGAATTCTTTCAAATTTTGTATGGAGGTGTATCTTGGTATAATCTACATACCTATGATTTTTGGTGATGCTGCCCCCACTGTTTCCTCTTCTATAGTGTAAAAATCCATATTTTTGTGGATGGTTTGTGTTGCTCTATAGGCCACATTTCTCAAGGGATTTTGTTCAAACTTTTGAACAAAGGTGTATCTTGGTATAATCTACAAGCCTATAGATGTGGGTGATTGATTGATTGATTGATTTTATTTCATTTCATATAACAATTGTTTGAACAATAAAGAATATAGTTGACAAGGTAAGATCAAAATTATGATGCTGCCTCTAGTGTTCTATTTTGTATAGGGTCAAAGGTCATATTTTGATAGATGTCTTGTGTGCACTCTAGTGTGCTGTCTAACCGCGTCATTTCAGTCATGAAAGATTTCTTTCAAATTGAGTATGAAAGTGTATTTTGGTAAAATCTATGCACCTATAGATTTTGGTGATGTATCCCATGTTTTATAGGGTCAAAAGGTCATTTTTTTATTTTTTTTTATTCATGCCATGACATGCTGTCTGCTTGTAGGTATAGCAGCATAACTTACATCACACATCAAGTTTTAAATAGTTCCTAGCACGAGATACACTCCTGTTTTACCCTGTCAGTAGGTGTATATATTTATTCAAGTTTGTGTTTACTAATTGTTTTATTGTTAGGTGAGGAGGGAATCCTGGCTGCATCACTTCTTCAGTCTTCTATCTGTCTAATTCACATCAAGCTAAACAAGCTAAACAATAACAAACTAGACATCTGGGTTAAATCAAGAAGTAAGCTGCTTTCACAAGTCCTTGCCAACAAATGTGCCAGTCTTATGGAGAAGGATCAAAAGAATTAGACACATGGCCATTTTAAGTTTTCATGCTAATGTACCAAACTCTTTATTATACAAATAATATCTTATGCATATTTTATGATCATGCTTCAATAGATTTAAAATCGGTTTTTGTCATACAGTTTCATTGTCACTCTCTAATAACTGATCATGTTGATGTAGATGTGATAGTTTTGTCTGTACGGTAATCTAGCCTATTCTAATCCCAAGGGCTCCAGTCAGTATATAGCACTCTGCACATGCATCACCACAGGTTTTTCCAAAACCATCCTGAACAAGTTTTATCCATTGTTCAAAATTGCACCCTTTTAATTTAAAAAATCACTCTTTTTTTAAAAAGAAATTTCCCAATAAATCAGTTTAAACTCCTCAAGCATATCCCCTTAACAAGTTTTACCTCAGTTAAACCTCTTGATCTAAAAAGGGTACAGTTAATGCATTTCAGCAAACTCAACAAACACTCCTTTTTCTGATTTTTAGCCTATTTGACAGCCTAAATGTGTCAAGCACCCTTCATGAGCCATGACGACAGTTTTAAAAAATACAACACCAAATTTTTGTTTCTGTTTTGTTATTGTTAGAAGTTTATTTAGTTTTTGAGGGGA
Source organism: Hemicentrotus pulcherrimus (assembly GCA_003118195.1). Classification (NCBI taxonomy): domain Eukaryota; kingdom Metazoa; phylum Echinodermata; class Echinoidea; order Camarodonta; family Strongylocentrotidae; genus Hemicentrotus; species Hemicentrotus pulcherrimus. Next base: position 61,530 of record BEXV01001159.1, on the reverse strand, counting down.
TTGGGAAATTTCAGACTGGTTAGATTGGTAGGTGAATATTTCTGTAGCCTTTTGAAGAGGGATGGGTAAAAGTAAGTTTGTTAAGTTAGGTTGACTAGGTTATCAACAGTTTACAATTGTTCTTGTTTCCTGATTTGGGTCGACCAGGTCAAAGGTTAACCATCGGTTTTGGTCCTCAAGACTTCCTCTTCTTAGATACTTCACACTTCCTGCCAATCTTTCGCTGCATATGTGTTTCTACCTTACTATGAAACACAGCTTCCTTCCATCAATATTATAAGCATGTACATGTATAGATCTGTATACAACTAGTGTTTCTACCTTACTATGAAATACAGCTTCCTTCCATCAATATTATAAGCATGTACATGTATAGATCTGTATACAACTAGTGTTTCTACCTTACTATGAAACACAGTTTCCTTCCTTCAATATTATAAGCATGTACATGTATAGATCTGTACACAACTATATGTGTGTTTCTACCTAATTACTATGAAATACATTGAGAAATCTACGCTACCTGGTACATGTATAGATCAGTGTACAACTACATGTATGCAGTTCAAGGATGCTTTGTATAACAATGGTATAACCTACCTTCCAATATGATTTAAACATTTCAAATACCAGAACAGGTTGATATTTTGTTTAGCTTTGGATGAAACTATTTAATGTATATATACCGGTACATGTATATTACATTAATGTATGGGTAAAGTTATCTCTGGCACAGATAATGCAGCTCCAATATGTTTTATCTAAAATGGTTAGGTAAGGAATGCCAAAACTGGTCAGATATTATTTTTGTATTCAGTTGCTTGACCCTGAACCAGACTTGCAACCTTCAAAAGGTTATGTTTATCTGATGGGCCGTGCAGGCATGGAAATGCAACCCATTTTAATTACTATTTACCTTTTACTTCTGTATTTGAAATTCTTTTCTTTCAAATTGTGTGATGGATAGCATTTACAAGTATGCAATTCTTTTTACATTCAGTGTCAATTCAGTATGATTATGTGAAGTTTTCCCCTTTCATTATTGGAACACCAAAAAAATTCTTATGTTCAAAGCTTTAACACGAAATTCCATGCCATACCAGCAAAGTTATTGTGTGGTAGACCAATTTGAATATCAAGAACAAATTATGGATGAAAACTGAACCCGAGTACATACAAACTGATAATTATTTATTTCTGTGTATAACAATACTATATTCTATACTCTAATGTTTTCATGTGAATGTGTCATTTTCACCTACATGTACCGTACATGTATATACTGTATAAGCTGATATTTTCGCTTACAGATATTTTCGCGAATGACAGGCTAAGAGACATTTTCGCAGGTCGTTGGTCTCGCGAATGACACTTTTGCAGTACTAAGTACTGTACTGTACTGTACTTCCGTATTAATTCACTACAGATATTTTCGCGTGTTGATAATTTCGCGATAATTTGCAATTCGCGAAATTCGCGAAAATAACAGCTTATACAGTACCGTATGTCATATTTATGTGCTTTCAAATTGCCATTATTGGGCATGTTTATGTGTGATATTTTGTTTTGTTGATCTATTTGATATGACGTTTAATGTCATCAGCAATACAATAAACAAATTGCCTGTACAAGGACATATGAATATGAAATTGTAACATATTAATTACTGTACATTTTAGTTCAAATATTGGTTACTTATGCCTACAAGCCTGATACAGGCTCATCTAATTGTAGCTTTATAAGAAAGCATATCTCCATGAACATGTATTGAACCTGTATCATTTTATCTGTATGAATACTGTCATGAGCATGTGATAATAAATACAAAACAAGTGCATCCATGTTTGATTTTCTCTCTCTCTCCTGTCTCTCTCTCTGAAGCCCGCAGCACTGATACAGTGCTCCTGTGATCCAATTTTTGAAGAAATCGCAATTGTATTAGATATGGAAATCTAGACAAACATTGACTTGATTGAGATAAATATGATGTGAATTCTAACAACTGGAATAAAAGTCAAATCGGCTTCAAGTTATAGATTGCATTTTTGGTCTGAAGTCAATACGATTCTTAGCAGATTTTGCCTTTCCTTCACCAAGGTAGCTTGATCCATAGCTACCGTATTTCATATCCTGAAAGGTAATGCAAAATTTTGGGAAATTTCAAAAATTGGATAGATAGTAAGTCTTTTAAAGTGTTGATATGTTTGGACGCCGCTGTGGATGTATGATTGATTCAAATGATTTTATTTCTCATGCAAAACATAATACAAAGAATGATTAAATTACAAAAATATGCAATGAAACAACAAATATAATAGAAAATAGAAAAGCACTAGAAAATTTAGCCCCAAAACAATTCTGCTTTCAAGAAATATCATTAGCTGCTACCATGAAAAGCTCAGAATATGCAGATCTGATATATCATTACCCAATGGAAATAGCAAATCAGTTGATTTTAGTTGAGAAACATTGTTTTAAAGTTTTAAGTAATATCAGTCTTGAGAGGGTGCTATATAACATAAAGAGTTTATTATTTACAATTTCATCATATTTTAGACTCTATTTCAACCACGACAACGATCATTGAATATTGTAAAATCGCATATGCTTCTAATATGTTTGTTTGAACCAATTTCATGACCCCATACCATGCAAAACTTTGTATTACCTTTAATCATCAAGTTTGGATGTTCCTAACAAATGATCTTGCTAATTCTTCCAAAATTGCATCGTAGTCCTAGTGGGCTTCACATGCACGCACTCACGTAGTCTAGCGTAAATCAAGGTTTGGTATGTCCTTGAGGACAATTTGATTAATGTTTGTAGGAATATAATATCCTGCTGACAATTATAACATTTAATGCACGACCGAGGACCCATATTTTTCATACGAATGGAGCACCTAAATGGGAGGGGACCTCCCAAGATACGTCACTGAGTTGCCAATTTGCGTTTGATTGATTGCACCTTAAAAAATTCACAACTTTCTTGTTTTTAATTGGCTTCTGCCCAAAAGTTCACTGACCTGTTTCTCTCATTTTCTGCTTCTATTCAAACCAACTTGATATTAGGGTGGACTTTCCCTTTAATTCCCTAATCTGTTGTTGAATTTTGTTTTATCATTTTAAAACAAAAACCCTCCAAACAAGTACAATTTTTTGTTTAATTCTTTGATTCATGGACAGCAAAAATGATATGCCAAAAGCTTTTCGTGCAATCTTGTTCCATGATTTTCTTTGTTACATGTTTGTTGTATTTCCACTTTGTCTACCCTCTGAACCAACTTCCTGGCTATTCCTGAGTGGTTGCATAAACTATGTGAAGCACTGCTACTTTTCACCAACACATGCTGACAAGTGCAGGATACTTCTCCATTTAACTTTTTAATACATTCCCAAACATCTGGTGAAATCATGTATTTGATTACATTTACATGTATACCATCTCCTATTAAATCCTTCATTAAATCATAAAAATGGAAGAAAAAGATTGATTTTTATTCAATACCTATTATGAGTATAAAGAGAACATTTCCTTACTTTAGAATTTACCTTCAGGCCCTGAAGTTCATGGGGGAAAACTTGCATTGGACGATTATCAAATATATAAGAACATAGCATTTCTTTCCATGTTTCTTTTGCTGCCAAGAATGTTTGGAGTACACAAGAGTCATGTCATATTCATGTAGTGGCAATCAGAAAAGATACACTATTCATCAATTATAAATGATCCGAGGAAAGCTCAAGTTATGCTCATAGGTTCCTTCAGAAATTGGGCACACTTCATGGCCCCCTCCCCTCTCATTCTCTCTCTCTCTTTCTCACTATCATTATCTCTATCTGGGAAATAAATGATAGAATTCAAACTACAGAAATCCTTTTGTATTCATTTATTGTATACAATCTAACAACTGATTCCTACATGTGGAGATGGACCCATTCCCCCAAATAGACAAAGAGATACATTACGGTAAGTCTTTTTGATACAAACATATCAGCATCCAATCAAAGTGAGACATACAGTACAACCTCTTTTAGAAACTCGCCTTATTGTATAAATGATTTTCACATCTTTGCCAACTGCATCTGTCAGAATCTTTTTTTTCTTTCATTTGCTAAATATGAACTTTGTGACAAATTGATGACAAAAAAGATTTCTGCATACATGTAACAAACAAAAATGAACTTCCTCAACACTAAGATAGTGTAGTTAGAATATTCTGCCAATATCCTTTTGTGTGAAAGAAATGAAGCTTTATTTAAATTCTTGAAGGATTATAGTCTGACATTGAATGAGACAACATGAATGAGATAAGAGATCAAATCTGTTACCTTGTTTCATATATCCCTTACTTATGCATAACCAACTAACCAAAACTTCTCATATATAACTACTGTATCTATAATATACATCAAGCTATTGCAAAGTAGCATCATTCTTTTTTTTTACATTCTTTCTTCTGTTCTCCCCCTTTCTGATTTCTAAAAATGTTGTTAATAAATGTATATAATGGACATAATGGAATAGAATTAACAATTTTAACCATAACCTCATCAAATTAAACATATCATAGCAGAATGCTTTGCAGTTGAGAATATTTTTGGTAAATGTTTTGTAAAACACAGCTAAGAACTAAGTGGATTTATTTCAGACACATTTTCTTTCATTACTTATACCTATTTGACATTCACTCTCCAATCTGAAAAGTGATAGACACAAGTTTGCATCAATCAAACAAAGATATATATATATGTATACAAAACTGCATCGTTACCACAGCTAAGACATCACAAATTACTGACCTAACATAGGTCCACCCTTTTCCTAAAACATGTCAGAGTACATCACAAAACAAAATGATCATGTTGATAGATAGTGAGTGCAATACTAATGAGATGAAGTCACATTTATATAACAAAGCAGGCGTGATTCAAAGTAAAATCTCATTGTAAAAAAGCTTATCATTTTCTACCAATTCACCAATTCAATGCTTAATAATACTATAAATGATAAACTTGTGACCTACACATGTACATGTAGTCTTTATGAACAATGTGTTGTCGACACAGTAAAATCATCTTCATCTTTCAATACAAAACAAGAAAAAACAAAAGACATAATCTTTTGTAAAACAATGTTCAGAACCGGTTCAACAGAATGCCTTAACAAATCTATCAAGAAGTCTGAGATTAAAAAAGCTCATGCTTTAAGATAAGATCCAAAAGTGTGAGCTTTCTACAGTACCTGGTATACAAATTTGCTTACATTCTTGCTAAAACCAAAGCATATATTACAGCTCATAGTAATTTAAAGAAAGAAAGAAAGAAAGAAATGTGTAATAACCTGAAACTGCATATGTTACGATCTATTTAAGCATGAGAAACTTGACTTAGATTGAAACAATAATAATTTTCACATTTTTCCACCAAAAGCAATAAACCTGCCAAATATAATTTGTTAGTATTGCGATGGTTTAATCTCAATGTTTTTTTTTTAAATCAGATATGACATTCCAGGAGGCTTTGTAGACACTGGATACAGGATACCAGGATTGTCCTTTCTCTTATGCTACCAAGGAGACTGACTGACTGACATGCAGGCCACATAGCCTACCTAGTCTAGTCTTAGGGTGGAGACTCAATGGTTAGACCATACTGGCCATGATAGCCTAGTCTAGTCTTAGGGTGGAGACTCAATGTTGTTACCATACTGGCCATGATAGCCTAGTCTAGTCTTAGGGTGGAGACTCAATGTTGTTACCATACTGGCCTATTGTTGGGCTCAAGACTAGATGCTATATACCATAAAGAACTGGTCTGTAGCCGGTGGTAACCACTGGTGACCAGGAGGAAGTGTTTCAAATCCAAGGAACTTGAAATTTCTCATCAACTGAGCTGTAAAGACATGAAAGTAAAAGGTGAGAATATTTGAGATTAAATTTTAAGAGGGGATTATATCTGTCTTGGTGGACAGACCCACACATTTTTAACTTTGAGATGTTATAATTTAAAAATTCAATTAAAAACATCAGGAATTTTGAAGACATTGATTAAATCATTTGAAAATTCACTAATTATAAGAATTTCTTTTTCCAAACCAAAACCTTGGCAAGTATGACAATTTACATGCAAAAACAAGTTATTTCATGCTTGATGATTTATCAGGATATTTCATCATAAGGTATCAACAACAACAAAATACCTTTGCTGTAAGCTACGAAAGGAGACTCCTGATATGTAACTTTTGTACTCGATGGGGCATATCTTGCAATCCAAAGTCCAAACAAACACAATCTCACAATAGCCCATAAACTCAGATCAAATATTCTCTCACAAATCTTGATGCACAAAGATATGTATAAAAGGCAATGTAGCATGTCATGAGAATTGTACCCTGTAAACCTAGAAAGAACTAGCTAGAACTGGAATGCATTGGTATAGAGCTACATGTACTACCAGAAATGGTGTGGTACATGGGACATGTGTGGCAAAATTATTCAAGCTGGTTATTTGCACTTATTCCAATCTGAGATTTGTTTTGTTTAACCTAGACTATTACAATTTTGCTTCAACAACTTTATGAAAATGTTCAAAATAAAAATGAGCTGTTGATTTTTTTAACCAAATACTACTTGTATGTCTCTGAAAACATCAATAAGTAACAACACAAGCAATACTACATTTGGTAACCAACACTTAATAATATCATTAAGATAAATTTTGTACCATTCCACAAGTTGATTTGATAAAACCTGAGTAAAATACACTTCAACAAACATTTGTGAAGTACCGGTGAAGATTTGTGACTAATCTCATGTAATGGTATATTCAAAAATTATTTCATAAGGTTAAAGCTCCTAGTGTTGGGAGCCTCAAAAATTTGATCGCAAAATTTCACTTACCGGTAAATTGTATCATAATGTGAAAGAGCATGTCATTTAGAGCTTATCTGTACTTAGTTTATAGGAGGGATTAGACCACCCTGCAAAGTCAATGGACAGGTGGTTATCTCATCAACTCAGCTCTCAATTAACATAAGAAAAAGAGGATCATGGGGGACCAATGGTCACCTATTAGACATTGCTTTCTATATAGAGGGAGCAGGTAGCTACAAGTAGGACAGTGTGGCTTTAAAGACACATTTCTGCAAGGATTTTCAAAACAAATGTGTTTTAAGTCGAATATTGATGAAAGAATACCAAATTTACGTTTTCTGCATACAATGTTTCAGAAAACCCAAATTGTGTATTCTTTTATCAATATCTGTCTTCAAACACATTTTTAGGGGGAAATCTTTGCAGAATTGTGTCTTAAATGACATCCTCTTTCATGTTACAATACAATTTAAGTGAAATTTTGCCATCAAATTTTTGGCGAATTTGGGGCTCCCAACACTTTACAGAGGGCATCAAAAGAGAGTTTGAAACCTACCAACATCAGATCTTTCTCTGGCAAACAAGATGATGACTTGACTACATCCTAACTGTTCCTCAGCTATATCTAGAAGCTCCACCAGGCTGTAAAGAAAAATAAACTTCTAAGCTTCACTTGCAATAATCAGATACATACATATTCACTGGGCCTATAAAGGCAGATGAAAAGATTACATTACATAATACATACATGTAGCCACATGAGCATGACAAGATCAGTTTTCCTCAGTAACAAGTCAATCAGTTGTTAAGTCATATTTTGAAAATTTTCTAATTTTCAACTCTCAATTTTGCAACACAATGGTCCATTACCGACATGTACAGTATAAAATTACTTTTATGTTTGGGGTAATGTCAAGGAAGTCCTGTAAAATTTATACATAAAACATATGTAAAAAAAACTTGGAGTTCAGGGTAATTTTATTCCAAAAAAACATGTAAAAGTGAAAAATAATTTGCAAGGGTTCTCAATTTTTGTAATTTTGATGCTAAATGTAAGTTTGTGACCTGTCCCATACAACCCTACACAAGCCTTTTATTAAGTCAAAGCAGACCGGGAGCCAAATATCTGAAAAAGCGGCTCCCGGTCCTTAATTTTTTTAGAGAACCGGGAGCCGTTTTTCCAGGACCAGGAGCCGTTTCCAAAATGGATGAAAATATGTATTCTTTCAAATTAGTTGATAACCATTACCTTTTATTCATACATACGGTAGTTTAATTTATAGTTTATATTTTGAGCACTCTAATATTAAATCATTCATACCTTGGATACATTTGTCATTTAGTTCATGACTAAAACTGTTTTCATGCCGTTAAATGTCAAAACTATTTTTTTTTTATGAATAAAAATATTTTTAAAATTGTCAAGTTTTAGACTATCAAATACTAAATAAACATGCAAAGCTGGGATTTTTTTTTTTTTTTTTTTTTTTTTTTT
>BEXV01001158.1:111106-131164 GCA_003118195.1 Hemicentrotus pulcherrimus | reverse complement strand
TATGTTTATGTAAAAGAATCGATATTGAATACCTTTATTTTATTCAATTGTATGTTATGGTTTCTTTTGCACATTTGGAGAAATAAAACAAAAATGTTTTTTTTTTAAAGTTTTTAGATCTGTGGGTGAATATATGTATGTTTACAATATCCGTTGTTCTCTGAAGATAAGCGTTATGTAATAAATATTTAGGGAACAAGCCTGTGACATTGCCTTTGGCCTTTGTTTGTCCATCCACTTTTTTTAGGGGGGGGGATTGTTTCTTACTATTATATGTCATTTACTGTATCTTTTCTTTTCCTTGAAATTATATACACCTTTATAAACCATTGCCATGTGTGTTGGTTGATTGCTTTGTTTAATTATCATTTTTCATACCGGCCTAATAGCATTTCTGCCATTATGGCAGTTTAGCATTCAATTAATTAACTCCTGCCGGGTATCCATTTACTTCACGTTGGTCGACTGTGGCAAGCATGACGAATGTCTTCTTAAAAAGACATTTGTTGGGAAAGAAGGTAACTAAGGTTGAAAAGGAGAAAAATAAAGAAAAAGAAAGAGAAAGCGATTAATTAGTAGACATGTAAAGGAAAAAGGAGAAACGAAGAGAGTAAGCATGAGACAGAAAGAAAGACAAAAGAGAGAAAGAGAGAGAGAGACTAATTATGTGTGGACAAATAAGATAGAGAAAGAGAGGATTTGATTTATAAGTGTATCACATCGCTTTGTTTTACAGAGAAGATAAAGTTCATTAAATATATTTTCGATATTTTCATTGACAATAGGCCGATGCACCAAACTAAAGAGACTTTTCATTGACATGTGAATGTCGGGGCGTTTCTCAGCTCATAGCATGATATGCTGTAGAAATCGGATTTCCCCGCTTTGGTTCAGTGAATCATTTTTTTGCAGTACAGCAGTGTGTGTACTAGGAGCTTTAATGGGGACTTTTAGATTGAATGGACGAGAACACGACGAACGCCGACTGGTCATGTGTGTCAACGTACTCAACTACCCGTGTTGACTACAATTAGACATCTTTTAGATTTCAAAATCAAGGTTTAGGAAAATCAAGGTTCTCGATCGCCGACTAAGACGACGTGACGCATGCGCAGTGCCTTAAAATGACGTCACACGTTGCAGTCAAAGCTGTCAACATGCAAATCTAAAAGTCCCTAATAGCAAATTGATGAACACGTTTTAACAATAATTGCATATTTCAGTCAAATGGATATTCAGTAACAGCCATTGTATTCGATCTATGTATAACAACGCACTTCCTCTATGAAAATAAAAACAGAATATTTCCCCAAAAATAATCCATGACGGTAATATTACATCCAACCACCTAAGGGGCATTTTTCAGGGCTCAACCTAATAAGTCTTATAAGTGCCCCCATTTTTACTGATGATAGTTACCTTCTTTACTTTAACACCTTCTTTTTATTCTTTTCCAATAAGTATATCCCTTTCGATAAGTGTCCCGTTTTTCTCTCATCATTAAACGTGCCCCTTATTAAAACGACTAGGAGCAATTTCCCACAAACTGACTCGCTACGCTCGTTCGCATTTATAGGTAATATAATTATGGTACTTCTCAAAGGTCTTTACAATCTTCCGTTATGACAATGCGCTTATACCACCATCAGGATTGGGTTTCATACTCGCTTTGTTTGCGCGCAAATGAATTTTTGAACCATAACACCCAACTACAAAGTAAAATTATATATCTATATATTATAATCATATATTTGTATTATTATTATTTATCATTAATTTTCCCCAGTAACCTACGGCATTTGATACGATAGGACTACGATCAGACGTTGTTCTTTATGTGGAAAATTTGCATCTTATAATATTTCATTTTGATATTCAAGCATGCATGTAAAATCTTAATGCTCGAGGATCTGAAGGATTTTAAAATAAAATTCTCTTATAGCCAAACTGTTGGGCCCAGTTTACTTAGAACTGTCGAGAAAACCTTCATCAATTCTACAAAAACTCAAGTGTCAACACAAATTGGTAGCTATTGCCCTAAACAGAGTGACAAAAGTGTACTAGACAATTTTAAATCATACATTGACAAAAGTAAATTCTAAATATATTTGTATATAATCCCTTCATGAAACAAGTCTCATTAATAATGAAGAAAATAAAGGTTAATGATTTTTGGAACAGAGCATATTGGAGAGGACCTCGCAAGATACGTTACATAGTTGCCAGATTGAAGTTTCACTTATGACAGGTTTACAAATGTATAGCTTTCCTGTTTTTGTAATCGGATATAGCTCAAATTTCATTAATTTTTTTCTCTCGAAAGATTTTCGTGTATTTCATATACTTATGACAACTGTTTAGAGTACATATATATATAGCAGAAGGTTTCTTATGAGTTTTTTTTTCTAGTAATGAAGTGGTGCATAAACCAAATGGGTTGTCACCGTGCTTAAAAGTGCTTAATTTCATGACACACACGTAGCTCGTGTAATGTTAGCAATGCTGTGAATATACATCTCCTAAGGGTGTTCCGCCCGCATCTAGATTAGATCAGTTACGTGTTTTGTCATTCAAGCAACATAACACAATTTATATACATCTTTTATTACGAAAAATCTGTTTAATTCACCAAAAATGTTTTCAAAAAAAAAAAAATCAAAAATATTCCTCGTATACAAATATTCATATTCACGAACATGTTTGTTCCATGTTCGATTATAATGATAATTCTGTTTGTGCACTTGATTATGTTAAATGGCAAAACAATTTTGAGAAAAAAAAGTTTGGAAATTTCATTTTTGTGCTTTATCTTACGTATCGGCATAATGAGGCATGAAGATGAAAGAATGTATATGTATGGACGTGTGTGTGTGTGTAAGAGAGAGAGAGAGAAATCTCAAGATCAGAGAAAAGACTGTGAGAGAAAATGCAACGTCTAGCGTTCATTTTATTTAATGTGATATGGTTTTATCATGTTTATGTAGGCACAAGAGATGTATTTTTCAAAAGTTGTCTTTAAAAAGTTGAAGAATAAGGCCGATTATTGTGTTAGATATCATTTGGGGCCTACGAGAGAGCCCCGTTTACGGTAGGGGGAGGAGATAAGGCAATCGTGGGAAAGGATTGGAATATCAGTTGGTTCGTTCGTTCGTGTCTCAAAATTTATGTAATGTTGATCTTCTTAGTTGCTACAACCGGCCGTGTCAGACACGTTGCCCCGGGGTGCGAGATAGGACTCTTGTAGCGTGCCCCCATTTAAAACAATTATACAATAACAGTTAACATTACATTTAGTATGAAACTATTAAAATTACTCTCATGTTACGGGAAAAAATATTGCCTACATATATATATATATATATATATATTATGAATCAATTGATTTGGTCGATCTAGTTCGATGGCACAAACACGGTACTAATGGACAGAGATCCTAATAATTACAATTGGTTAATATTGTAATCCTTTTATTGCTCAGACTAATGAAAATGATAATGATTAAAGTAGTAATTTAAACAAAAAACTACTACAAATGATAATAATAATGTTTAAAGGGACTTGATAATATTGTCAAGATGAGGAAAGTGGTGCTAAAGTAGTGACTTCAATACTAGATGTAAAATTAAAGATAATCTGAAAATTTGAGTGGTAACGGACCATTATTAATGATAAAAATTGGGGAAAACTGATCTGATCGATTCCTTAATTCTCCCAACTATATTATTACAATTTATTTTAATTTCAGGTAAATGTAAATCGTCACAAGGCAATGAATTGGCTCTATATAGCATTCCAACAAATTTCAGAGTTGAAAGGTTTTCTTACAGCCTGTTTTATGTCTTATTTCATGGAAAAACGGTTAGGGAAATTCAAACATTGTTGGGAGAATTTAATGTTAATCACTGTTTGAAGGTGCTGCAAAGTGACGCCTTAACACAAAACCATAGATATCTTTGTGGTTTGAGAATTTTTCAGGATTTTTTGCATGTTAGCACCATATTAATGTTTTGCACCTTAGAATCTAACACACACAAAAATTACCTTTGTTGTTATGCGGAGAAAGATCATGTTTATTCTCATTCTGCATTCAATAGATTCATACCTTTTCCACAATCAAAATGACGTGTTTCAAATCTTATTCACTGATGAAGCACACGCTTGGTAAGTTTTCAAGTTTTATTTGTTTCACATTTTACATAATTGACACAATTAGAACATAACATTAAATATACTAGAAGTGTGACATTCTATAATTAATTGTTTGAAAAGACGTCGAAATTAATTGTAATGAATAGAAGGTTATACAGAGTGAAATGTGAGGAACCTATCAAAGAGCTCAGTTTGTAGATTAGAGGTTCCCATAAATAAAACTAACATTTGGTTGAAGTGGTCGTCATTGTTAAGGACGTAACAGTAGTAGGTTTTTGGATGCTTGTATTCATAAAAATCGTTCTTTTGTTCCATCCTCTACCAGACAGTCCAGTCACATTAGCTTTCCTAAATTTAAAGGGTTCCAGTAACTTTGTCGCAGATTCTGAAACAAAATCCTTGATTTTAGCTCATGCTGCAATCGTAAAGTACAAACCTTTAAGTCAGCCAAGAACCCATGACTTTTACATGCCGATCGACTGTTTAATTATCAAGATATTTACGATTGGAAATCGAAAACAAATTTTGCATTTGCCTAACGGTTTCCATACCACTACAGCCTATTGCGGAAAACGAGTATGGTAATTTTGAAGTGTGATTTATATTTTAGGGCTTCAATATTTTACCATATCACAGACACTTATAACATGCATCTCAGATTCAACATTGTCACACGATGCCTTTAAAGAATAAATATTTTTTCGTAGCACAATCACATGTAGTGGTCCAATGGCGTTGGATAGCCTGGAGTCTGAAATAAAGATTTGCCTCTCTCTGTCGAGTATTACAAAGAAATACAAAGTTTAACTGATCGAGTCTGACATTTGGGATGAAATATTCATTTATTGCTCTACCTTGCGTGTGTGTGTGTGTCTGCTTGTATGTGTTACGATATGTGTGTGTGTTTAAAGTATCCGTAATTCTCTGCGGCATATCTTTGTATATTTTATATTTCGGGGACAAGCCTGTGAAATGCATTTGACCTTTGTCTCTCAACATTGTAAAAATATGTTTTGGGTGTTTGTTTTTGTTTTTGTTTTTTTTCTTAAATATTCATACATTACATCTGTTTTACTGAAGTTACATAGGTTGCCCTTAAGGCATAAAATTGCATCTTTAAATTCTTTACTTGTTAACCAGGCTTTGAATGGTCATGCCCCGAATGGAAGGTCTGAATTATTATGTTTTAAATCAAATCCATATGTATGTAACTTTGAAGTACACGAGACAAGCTACTTCGAATGCTCCCTGACACATAAACAAAAGTAACTCTTGGAGGTTGCGACGCTCCGAAGCTGTGGAATAGCCAAGCATAAGACATTAACAAATCCTCATATGTTGCTGTCTTCAGAGCGTTGTTAAAGACGCATTTTTTTTTTTAGGAGCTTTTGAAGATTTAAAAAAATAAAAATACTCTGCGTCTGTAAAGTGGTACTGTTGGGAGTTATGTTTTCATCACAGCGCAGTACATGTTATTGATATAGTAGCTGCGCTTTATTGAGAAGGCTACATTTATTTCCAGTCGACCATAGAACACAGAGATACGTGCAGATCCACCATTAGCTACACACACGAACACACACACGCATAAATCTATATATGTATACACACACACACACACACACACAATGCACTCACACAATACATTCATCAACTCAGACACCAACAACGTATGAACACATTTTCATTTTTTTCAGTTCATTAAATTAAATTGATCTAATTAATATCGTTTATTATAATTTGTGTTGCATACACGGTAGGGATACTTAAAGGGAAAATAAACTTTCACATATTTAATTTGGTTACGCGTTGAGAAATTTCAAATCACCTATTTGGGGGCGCGATAGCTCACTGGTAGAGCAATGGTCTGGTAACCGGGAGCTCTCGCGTTCGAAACCAGGTCGATGAGCTGGTGCCTATTGGTAAGTCTTTAATCTGCTTTACCTCGCTCTTCGGAGAGGACTTACATCCGTCGGTCCCTTGGTTGGTTAACTACATGCATGCACATGCTTTTCTAGCTATCAGGTAAAACAATACAAATAAACAATATTGGCAATTTCCTTTTTCAAATTTTTGACGAAGGTCTAACCTATGTTTAATATTTCTAGAGCGATTAAATGTGATTATGACAAGATGACAGTAAGAAAAAGAAATGCTACATTATGGGACTTAATACCTCGTATATATTACCTGAGAAAAACATTCTCAAGAGAGCACAATGTAACAATATATACCGCAGTATAATTGGGAATTCCCACGTTGCAACTTCGCAATAAAACACGAAACACAATTATTCCCACACACACACCCACACATACATACTCAAATCACACACAAGTGTCCTTTATTTCATCCTGCATCCAATAGCTTTATACCTTTTCCCTACTCACAATTTCATGTGCAAATAAAAGCACATGCTGTCTAATTTTGTAGACGATTGTTTTTCATGAAAATCGTTGTTTGTTTTTTTAGCTTCCATTCTCCACCAGACAGCCCGGTCACATTAGCATACTTTCCTGTTTTAAAGTATGATTCTAGAATGAATCTAACTATAACACATTAAGAGATTAAACAAAAAATATAAGATTTAAGTAATCAAGTCTTACACCACTTGATGAAATATCCATAATTATGTTCTTACTTTGTGTGTGTTTATGTTTGCACGCGTGTGAGTGTGCTGTCAACTGTGTGGGTGTCTATGTGTGTTAATATGTATTATTATGCGTCATGTATTACACATTCCGGGGACATGCATTTGGCCTTTGTTGGTCCCTCTGCTGTTTTACCCCATTGCCATATTTATAGGTTGTTGGGTATATTGTCATTTTCATACCGGCTTCAGCATGGCTGCCATTATGGCGGCTTAGAATTCATGGAATCACTTCCTGCCAGGTACCCATTTAGTTCACATGGGTCGAGTGTGCAAAGCATGACAAGTATCTTGCCAAGGAATTTGTAAGGAAAGAACAAGAAAAAACAAACTAATGTTGAAAAGGTAAAAAATAGAGAAAAGAGCAAGAAACTATTCAAAAGACAGGTAGAGATTAAAAATATTATTTTAAAAAAATGGAAAGCAAGCATGAGAGAGGAAGAAAGGAAAGAGAGAGTTGGAACAATTATGTAAGAAAGAAAATACAAGCAAAAGAGGATTTTTGTAAGTATATGTGCACTGTTTGCAGAGCCAATAAAGTTCGTAAATTGAATTGTTAATATTTTCATTGGGAAAAGGGTGCGAAACACCAAACGAGAGAGGGTGTCTTTTCATTGACATGTGATGATCGGAGCGTCTCTCAGCTCATCGCCTGTTATGCTGAAGAAATGGGATTTCCCCCACAATTGTTCCCCAAATCATTTTGCAGTACTGATAGCATCGGTCCATGATGGATGAACAAGTTCGAACAATGATTGCATATTTCTTTGTTCAAATGGATATTCAAATTTTGTTTGATCATTGTATGATAACGCATTGCCTCTGAACTGAAAACTAGCGTTTGCCAAAAATATTATCAGTGAGTGTAGTTATACCTTCAACTGTTCAACTGAGGGGCAGTTACCAGGCCCATCTTTGGCGTCTTCACCTTAAATTTGTAGTAAATGGTTACGCCTATCAAATTTGGACAAGAGATTGGCTCAAAGTTGGTCAGGCATTACCCATTATGTATTACAGTGTACAGGCTTCCCAAAGAAAAGCATCATCAATTCACAGTGCGATAACAATAAGAATATTTGTATTCCTTTTCAAACATCAGACTTTGGGCTTTTAAAGAATTGACCACCCCACCCCTACATGCTTAGCCGTGCATGCCCCCTAGTCAGGTGGTACCACTCGTTGTTAATGTTCTGAGAAGAAGATGAAGAAAAAAATAAAATAAAAATGTAGGTCACTTTGCTGATGATTGTGTTGCTTCTCCCAAGAGCAATATGATACCATAAATATGGGCGAGAGCACAAATTAGTTTGTTGTTGCAATGTTAATAATTGAATGGCCATATATGACCTCCAATGGTGAGAAAGGGAAATTCTCTCGCCGGGTTTTGGAGACTAGATAGAGCAATATTATTTCTACTTTCTTTGCTATTGGGGTTGGATTTCCCTTTAATGAATGTCTGCGGGTCTAATTTTGAGAGGGGGAATTGCCCATTTTAACCCCCTTACACGAGAAATCGGCACATTAATTTTTAGATTACCGAAGTCTGCTTTTACACTTCACAGAATTGTTGAAACTTCGACAGATTTTTAAATAAAACATTGCAAAAGGGATTTTGTTTTTTCTTTCTTTTTTCGTCGTTTTGTCTATAGGGGGTACTCCAAATGAACAATATAGATAACCCCAACATGGATGGAAGCGCTTTGTTATCGGCTGGAGAAGCAGGGTACGCAAACCGAAACAATCCAGGCAATGGACTTTAACCCTGTATACGCTACACACGGTTCCATGCATGTCAGGTCGCCCAATTTCAGCCCGCCCCCTTACAAAGTCGCCTCCATTTGGTCAAGTCTCCTCCCGATTTTTTTTGCCAATTTTGGGATTCTTGGTCAGCTCGCCCCTACTTTTTTGGTCAGCTCGCCCCCTGATTTGTTGTTTTAATTTAATGTATTTTACAAGTTCAAAGTCCAGCCATTTTTAGTTTCTTGCATCTCAGTACTATGTTATTACTATGTTATTACTAGATATTGAATTTTTTTCCTCGTAACTGCATATTTACGAGTTTTTATCTAGAAGATCCAGATCTACTCGACTCGTGACGGAGCTTACGGATGAATGCTTGAATTCAGGTAAAGTAAACTTGAATACAACCATGTTTTCTGTATTTGTAATGAAATAAAGTGTTTTCACAGTGAGAAGTTGGTAAAAGCTAAATTTTCAAACAGCTACATTTCAACTCTAGATTCTAGATTATTCATTCGGAACGTTTAATAGCGCTGCTCCGGTCTGCATGAACGGTACTGGCCGTACAACCGCCTACTCGCACCCCGTTATTTTTGTAAACAACACACCCCAAGTCCAACACAGACAGACACGCACAAAAACAACATGAACGAAGCGACCTATTTGCATCTGTTTTTATGTATCTGTTTTGACAGTATTTGATAGGTAATGTATGGCAATTAAATTCATTGAAATGTAAGAAATTCTCTTATGGTAATATTAAGATTGGGTTATCAAGTTATAGATTTTTTGTAATGAACACACGCTTATAATAATTAAACTAGTAGTAGGCCTAACTGTCAGCGCTGTTAGTAACACAGCACAAACAACAACATACATGAGCGAAGTTTTTTTCTTCAATACAGCTTCTTATTTGCATCTGGGATTAATACATTTAATTAATGCATACATTTGTGTGTTTATGTCTGTGTTTTGACAGTAATTGATTGCAGGCCGGGGCGGCGCACCACGCAGGGGGTGTCTGAGCCAGGGAATAAATGGCTCGCTTTAATTAGTGCATACTTTTTGCAAAATTAAAAAGAAAACAGTCTAAAGTTCGACTAACAGAACATGAACACAGAGTGTGTTTGAGGGGGATGTGCCCCACTCAGTTTGAAGATTATTTAAAAAATTGATGCATAAATGGCTCGATATGGTGCATAATTTTTGCAAAATCAAAAAGGAAACNTACTTGTACGTGCGGACAAACAAGAGGTTTTTAAAACCACAGACAAATCTGGTAAGTATGAGTATATATCTTTCTTATAACTAACATTGTCAACCTTTCATTGGGCTATTTGATCTCTTTGTGTTGACCCGTCATTCTCCTTAATCGTAATTTGTTTTGTGTATTTTATGTTACCTTTTCCCGAGAATGTGGAGCTTGGAGGAATTCAGTAGAGTATAGTCAGGCTTCCAGTTCCAACTCGTTTGTTCATACTTCTCATGTCTGTTATAGTTCGGTGTCTCTGATTTCCTTTGTTTTTCTAGTGATGGTGTTGATTATATTTTTCTGCGTATGGTTTTTAGTGAATGAAAATAACGACTGAACTGTATACATCGAGTCACTCAGTGAATCCATATGTGATCTCGGTTGAAAAACCGCCAATATAAGAGACTGAAGCTCTCGGTCTACCTTAGCTGTAGATGTACTGTTAAAAAGAAAATCAAGCCTTAATTGACAAAACATGTGAAGGTTATCGCATTGGTTAAATCGTAATCGCTACATGAACACATGTTATTTGCTGAATCAGTAATGTCAATGTGACATAGTGCCAGTCAACTTTGCCATTCGTAAACAAACAAAAAATGACTCAGATGACTCAGAAGGGTCTTTTATTTTTGAGAGAACCTTTGGTGGTGTGCTGATTATTATGAATTAAGAGTGGTACCCCCGTGTAGAATGAGAGGGGAGAATACATGATATTTCGCGCACACATAATGGAAAAGTAGACCTTGACTACGTCACAATCGACTGACGAAATTTGAGATACAAGTATATCTCAAACATTCATAAGCACTTTATCATTGGTGTGGTTTTGCTTCAACTTTTACCAGCCATTATTTGAATGCATGTCAATTCCAAAAGTATTTATTTGTACATACGCATTATACACAATAATCCCTAAATGATGTTAAATTAGCTTTAATTCATAAACCTGTTCAATGTGTATTTTGTGTTTATTCCCGGATATAAGCAAGATCATCCCAAATCATTTCAGCCACATGTATCTTTGAATAAAGTTTAGTATTAAATCACCAAAGTCGAGTGGATGAGGGAGGGGGGGTGAACCATTTTATGCACACTGTACATGCACGTCACTAATATGAGTAAGCAGAATCCCACTTTTGTGCCTGTTTTAGGAAGTCCTGCTGGGATTTCCATTCATGTACCTTTCCAGCCGACCAGATTTCTGTCAAATGAGAAGGATGGATGGATTCTACCATCTTTATCTGATCATGATTCTCCTGATGAGATCAGGGGATGTTGAATCCAACCCCGGACCAGACAGGTCAGTATAAATGAAGCTTTTTTCCTGTTCTTTTTTGCAACAGTAATAACCAGTAGGGGCTCACAATAATAATATATATACAGTACGTCCCAGAAAAAAACGAAACCGAGAAGTATCGATTTTTTATCATAACTTAATCACAACCATAATTAACGAATGATACATATTTGGAAAGCTTAGAGTCTCTTCTTTCAGTTGAGGCTACTCTCGTGATGCATATTTCAAGCATGAGTAATTAAAAGCAATTTGAAGGAAGGAAACCGTACCTGAATTTCAAAGAAAAATTCATATTTCTAGATTCATTTTCTACGCTTTCATATGATACCTCAATCAAGAAAAATGAGCCAGGAATAACAGAGTTCTTTTTGTTTAAAATAGCCCTTACTTTTTCATAATTTAAACAAACGAGTTCGTTTTCACTGGGTTTGTTTGACGGAAACTTTATTTTCAATTACAGGAATGTCAGTGAGAAGGAATTCTTAAGGCTGTCCAAGAAAATTGAACCAAGCTTCTACAAAGAGGTGGGCATTAACCTGGACATCTCCACCGCAGAGCTTGGGCAAATCAAGGAACATAGCCAAAATGCCAGTGATGCATTACTGACAGTCTTCACGAGATGGAGAGACAAACAACCTCAAGGCACAGATATCAGGGCTCTTCTTGCAGAGGAATTAAAAAGCAGTGACTTAGAGGCCCTCTCAGGCGAACTACTCGTTGGCAGTCTAGTCCCCCAAAAAATACAAGTGCTTCTTACTGAGACTAGGTATGACAATAATTTCGTGTATGATCTCTGTTTTTAAGTTTACTTTGACTCGTGGTTACCGTCAGTTCATTTGATGGATGGTGGATCCTTTAATATGTCTTGTCAGTGCAAGTGGCTTAATAGAAAATTAGGTCGCAATGCACTGTAGGGGCTACAACACAATAAGAGAGGAACTTAAGAGATGCATGATAACATTTTTTATTTTTAATTCCAGGAATGTTAGTGAGAAAGAATTCTTACGGCTGTCCAAGAAAATTAAACCAAGCTTCTACAAAGTGGTGGGCATTAACCTGGACATCTCCATCGCAGAGCTCGAGCAAATCAAGGAACGTAGCCAAAATGCCAGTGATGCATTGATGACAGTCTTCACGAGATGGAGAGACAAACAGCCTCCAGGCACAGACATCAGGGCTCTTCTTGCAGAGGAATTAGAAAGCAGTGACTTAGGGGCCCTCTCTGGTAGTCTAGTCCTGAAGCAGACAAGTGAGAATAAGCAGGAAACTGTATTGGCTTCCCGCAAGAAGGCCAACAAACACTGTTTCGCCTCTTTTTCAAATATGGTTACTTATAGCAGGACATCCCAGTATACGAACAGCCCACAAGACTGATACTGCCGGTCTTTTGAACCCTCATAATAGTTGTTAGAACACGCAAAAGACCAACATGTTGGTCTTGCGCACTGGCGGCCCAAGTCTTGGGTCGTTGATCTTGTCGGTCTTCCGTCAACTTCAGAAGGTTATAGCTAGACATATGTTGTCGGTCTTGTTGGCTGTAGGTTGCATGAGCTGTGGCCATTTATACATGGTTACAGACTCACTCACTTTGTAAGTAGTGGTTTTTTTGTTAGTGAGTCCAAAAGATGTCCCACTTTTTAAAAGTTGTATTGTTTGAAATATGAATATTTAATTATGGGTTTCATGATATGTCTTGATAAAGTTATCCTCCCAGTACATTGAGGTACAAATTTTCATTTGAATCTCTGCATGCATCACTGAACATCAGATAATCTTATACAAGACTGCCAGATCTCACTTGCGCCAATTTGCTGGGTGAGGAATAAAATAGTGTTTTGAAAAGAAATTGTCCCATTTTGAGAAAGTATTTCTGAAAGCATTTGGTAAAGTGATTCAGAGAGTCTTAGTTCTTAACTGATATATGGGTGGAAGAAAACGAGTCCTCATTGGATATGGACTGCGTATTGATTCCTTGAAAATTAATACTTTACTTTGGGGATAATTCCTGAGACTACTATGTGCGGGGTCATGAGTATGGGTGTGCGTTTACGCGAAAAGGTGTGTGCATACTTGCATGTGGCCGTGTGGCGTATGTGTATGTGTGTGTAAAATCAAACATCAAATCAAATCAAATGTGTTTCAAATCATTTTTTTTTTTTTATAGGAGTTACCTTTAGAATTCATGATCTAATATAATAAGATGAATATTGACAATCACTTAGGGGTTGGTTCTGGAAAACTTCTGGTGACACCAATGTATTTTATTCACATTTAAATGCTCTCATTGAGGCTTCAAAGTATGATTTAGACAAGTTATCTGTTTGTTTTTATGTAATTAACTAAGTTTTCATATAAGCAAAATTAACTTTATATATTTTAATATCTTTTACTCTACACACGAACTTGTAGATGATTTATGTATGGATAGGATGTTGTACCAAATGAAGATCATCGCCTTAAAAAAAAATCTTTTAAATGTGATGTCTATTCTGGTTGATTATGTAATTTATATAATCATACTAATCAAGATTCCCTTACCTTTATCATGTTACAGATAAAACCACATCATTCCCCTCATCGCCTAATACTAGCACTTCTACTGCTACTCCTACTCCTACTGCTGCTGCTGCTGCTGCTGCTACTACTTCTACGTGTACTACACAGGAAGGTAATACGAATATAAAGCTATGTGCTATTATTGCGAGAGAATGAATAGGAAAAAGAATAGGAGAATGTTGGAAGGCAAGTTATCCCTATCAGAGATATCAATAAATACAAGTATTTTGGCCCTTACTTCTTACACGTTGATTTCAATTCTAGACACATGCAGAGATCGCTTTTACCCGAATATTGGGGTAAATAAAACAATCATTGTGTTACTACGTGCCCTTTTTAGTCTAACCTTTATTGATACTTGAGGAACTAACAAGTTTCTTGAAGATCCGATGTTTAATGTCAATTATCCTGATGAAGCCGTTTTAGCTGGATATGAAGAATTTGAAGGAAAGTAAAGAAGAAGAAATGCCCCCTGAAATTAGTTTTTCTTCCAATTTTCCCTGTTTCGAAATATGACATAAAAGCGGTGAATTGTTTGGAACAAACTTTCATTGCACATGTTCTTATACCATATAAGCATTTGTGTGTGAGCGCATATTGCTTTCAGCAAGATTATAAAACAATTTCTCATCATCTTGTAAGATTTCAAATCCTCTAAGTTTACACCACACAAGTTACTTCCAGGCACAATATCTTGCACAATTAAGTCACCAGAGGAGGACTGAACTTAGTATTGTTTTTTGTACTCTTCTTCATTTTTGATGTTTTTTCCACTCCATGTCTTCTACCGTCCACCGCAGATTTCGACGATATTTTGGTGGAAGTTGCCAGAAGAGTCCGCAAGGAATCAGAAATCGACACATTGGGAAAGAAGTTGAAATTTGCTCCTGAAGATATTCAGGGGTACATACAAACTAATCACAAAACCCATAATGTAACATATGATGGAACTCTTCTAATGCTCCGTGATTGGCGAAAACGTCAAAAGAAGTCTACTGAGCGAGGAGCTTTAAAGACTGCTTTGGAGGAATCTAGACAAATTCGTCTTGCTGATGATCTCTTTCCTTCCAGTTAGTAAATACACGAAGCATTCAGGAATCAGTAGCGGTCCTTTTGATGGAATGGAGTTCAATTAATTTCTACATAGTAAACTTTTATGATATCAGTTTATAGGCTTCACTTTTTAAAAGTTCAATTATTTTGAGTTTTTAATCGTTCTTTTATCACTGTTGTCTCACGTGTAAGAAAATTTGTTTTTGTGTCTTATGTGAAATATATATATAGATATGTGTATATTTGGCTGTTTGGACCAAGAAGGGATATTACTTTACACACAGATTAGTACGGATAAATGTGGCTATTAACATTATTAATATCATAATAATAATTGTTATTTCTACTATCGTTATTATTATATTTTGAATTACCATTATTGTTATACATTATGTTAAAAACAGTATCTTTTTAATGTTAATAAGCTGTGTTCTTTATCTGGTATGTGCCGGAGTAACAGTTTTTTTTTTATATACTTATTTAGCTTAAATAATGTAAAGGTAATCTTTCATAACGTGTGAATTAGGAAGTGAATTTTATCTTGACTTTTTTTGCAAATGAACATAATGCTGAACAGACGTGTGAGAAATTTGACACTTTTCTTACTTACTTACTATCCGTATTTTTTTAATTCATGTTATCCTTATTATGTCATGATTATCTTTTTCACTTCATGTGCCCACGATTTATTGTTTTTCTTCATCCAAGATGTGTACCAAAACTCCCATTACGTTGCTGAAATATTATCGAGAGAAAAAAAAAAGAAACATTGGAATCGGCATCCTTGAGAATCTTATAACTAATCATCAATTCAATTATAATGCTGCGTTTAATGATAAATTAAATAAGTGGAGTACACAGAAAGGTGGCTTTACATCAAAGATATTTTGAGGAAGGTCTCATGGAACGGATATCGTACGACTTAAAACTCAGTATCAGATGTAAACTAACAGCCTCGTCTTGTACAACATCTTTTAAGGTTTATGTAATAAATATTAATACATAATAAATTATAGTAATAATATTGTTCTAATGTTCATGACCCGTTTGTATACTATATATTCCGTTTTACCTTCATCATCGACAATATCTACACTCTCGTATGTTTAAGGATGATGGCATTACTCATGTCCTCATTATTAAAGGAGGGCAATTGAACCGATCCTCTCATTATTTTCTTTTTTAATTTTGCGGTTCCTTCTGTTCAAATTGGATAACGTATTCGATAATTATGACTATTAAGTTATCAACATTTTCCGAGCACGAATGCTATCTTAAAAATGTATCGATCAGTGCTGTGAATATCATAAACTTTTGTTTTAGATCGTTACCATACCGGAAGCATATTTGGAATTTTAAAGCCTCGTTAAATAAACACCAGCCTAATCAAAAAAATCACATCGTACATGGTGGTTTCACAATAAAAGGAAACATGCAAAAACGGTATAAATATGCAAATATATAATTGAAATTATTGATGTATTGATTAATATTTCTGAAGGCAAAGATATACATTACCGTTTATCTTTGTGTCAACTGTTGATGTCATTGTACTTAATAGTATCTCATCGATTATTGATTATCATGTTTGTACTTAGGTAGTGATACATACGCCCCATGTGGTGTCACATTTCTTAAAGTGCGTCGTTTGATGACAAACATGTTAGCATTGTAACTGTGGAAACTTTTGTAAAGTAATGATTTATCATATTACTTTGAAATTTGTTTTGCCTGCATCTAGATGATATTAGGTCCTTTATAATGTAATTCAAACGATACAACTCAAATGGCTTGTATTTTTCAGGGCGAAAATCTGCTTACCTACATAATCCATTTCCGAAAACATTTGCCAGGTTTTTTTTAATAATTATATATGCAAAGATTCATATTCTTGAACATCTTAAAACCATGTTCATGTACACTGGTGAATTTGTTTGTGAATTTCATGTTGTTTACCGAGAATAAAACGTTTGAAAAAGCAGATTGGAAATTTATCTGTTGGTTCTTCTTCTTACGTGTCAGCATGATGAGGCATGAATTCGAAAGAATGTCTGTGCGTGTGTGTGTGTGTGTGTGTGTGCGTGTTTGAGAGAGAGAGAGAGAGAGAGAAAAAAACTGTTACAGATGTTACTTTTAATTTGATTCAATAAATTCTGCTATGCATTCTTCCCAAGTTCAAAGTTCATTCGTTTATAATAGGCGACCATTCTTGTGGCTCTAACATAACACGTGATTCAGTAGACAAGCTTTGTTTTCATTTATCCAATTCATGGTAATATTGAAAGCTCAATACAATTATGATTATCTCTACTGTATTTATATGGTAAGTGATAAATGATTGCGATCAGATTCGTTTCATAATTTGATCGCTAATACGTTGAAATTGATCCTGTTTGTCTTATCTTATATCCTGTGGTCTACGCTACGGCATCGGATAATACGTGTCATGAATGGGCCCGTTGCGTTTACGTCGTGTACAACGTATAAGCTGTAGAATTTACCTGAAATCTCAGTAAAAAATTGAATATAAACAAGTTATCAATATGTTACTCTCTTTTTTGTGATTTTCATGATTTTGTTTTATTAGAAGGGGTTTCAAACAATAAATGCTTGTATTTCTTACATTCTTTTTATTGGGGGGGGGGGGGGTAGGGGTTACCGAAGCCAATACTGATGATCAGACAGCCTTTATATTCATCGTAACAATTTCCTTTCTACTTTGTACTCAGAGTAGTACTATAGCCCCGACAACATTGTGTGTTGTCCCATATACATCTTTCTGTGTAAGTGACTGTTACTTTACCAAGACTCTGCCAAATTTATGATGATTTTGATGACTCCAGAACCTTGTATTACACACCATTTCTTACATGCTATATGATCAACTTCTCTGATCCATTCCACACCTTTTCTATAACAATACAATTGTATTACCAGAGCTCCAGTTTATCTTTAATATAATGCCGAATAGATGTATTATTCAAATTCACACTTTTTTTTACTGACTATCCTTTTTTTAACAATCATTTTATCCTTATTATAATAGATATCTTTTTCACAACATGTCCCAAGGATTTATTGTCATTCTACATCCAAGATGTCCACCAAAACACTTAATTTGTTGCTAAAATATCATTAAGAGAACAATGGTAAACATTTTAATATAAATTAAAAATTTGTGAATTATCGTTATTATTATCAAAACTGTTTCATGTACTTTATCTCACTTTGAACTGCAATCTAATTCTTCGTTTTCTCTCTTTCAATCAAAATGTGGTTATTTCTGGCAGTCTGCTTAAAAAAACTCCTGCGTTCCACGTCAATATCCCTCCCCTTTTCCTCTCTCCCTCCTTTCCACTTTTCCCTCTCTCCAATTTTCTCGCTATCTTTATTACGGTATTTCGGTATTATGGTGATAATGTCTAATGTAGGTATATCGTTATTACAATGCTTTTTACATTAGTTAGGCCACTGAGGCAAATTACAATACACGCTGTTAAAGTCTGGATTCATACAGTTAGTGCTGAATATCTAAAAAAAAATGTATTTTCCCTAAATTAAGTAGGACCTGGGACAAATGAAGTATTTTTAGAATTGGGGGAAACCAACCATTCCGGTCAAATTGACATGTTTACAAAACCATTAGAGGCGTCAAAAGTTTACGATAGATACCGTAGTAGTTGGGAATTCCCGGGTTGCAACTGTGCAATAACACACACACACAGCACTGTTGTTGTATTGAGAAAAAATCAGGTTTATTCCCATCCTGCATTCAATGCATTCATATCTTTCCCCACTCATAAATGCGTTCAAACCGTCATCTGCTAGTAAAGCACATGGTGTCTATTTTGGTGGTTGTTGTTCTCATGAAAATCGTTGTTTTGTTTTATACTCTAACAGGTAAGCATACCTAATTTTAAAGTATGAATGTCCTCGTACCACAATCACATTTAATTTTGATAGTGGTCCAGTGTTGCAGAATAGCCTTGAGTTTGAAATACAGAGTTGCCTTTCTCTTTCGAGATTAACCCCAAATATATAAAATTGAAGTGAGGAAGTCTTACACCCCTTGATGAAATAAACGAATTACCTCCTTACTTTTTGTGTTTGCGTTTGTGTCCGTGTGTGTGCGTGTGCTTGTGTGTATGTGTGAGCCGTGAGCCTGTAAAAGTGTAACTCTATCTTGCGGCCTGGATAACTTTCTTATTTAGTATATTTTTCTTGAGTTGAGAATGTTAGCAGACATCCACTGAGTGAGTAGTGTGCGTGTGTAGGGGTGGGTGATAGGGTGGGTTAGTATGTGTGCGGGTGGGGTGTTTGTGTGAGGTAGAAGGCAGTGAGGGGCCAGGGAGGAGCAGGCATTGTTCCAGTGAAATTACCTCCAGATTTTTTTTTTTTTAATTTTATTTGTATTTTTATATAAGTGAATACAATTTACAACGGACATATATATTATGTGTAGGTACTTAAACGTTTACTTTGTGCCTAAGTTATATATACTGTTAATAAGTTTTTGTTTTATTATGTTTATGTAAAATCAATCAATATTGAACACGTTTATTTTATTCAATTGTATGCTATGGTTTGTATTACATATTTGGAGAAATAAAACAAAATTGCTTTTAAAAATAATGTGCTTGGGTGGGTGGTGTCTGTGTATGTTTTGACTATCCTTCATTCTCTGTTAAATATTACATATATCGGGGGAGCCTGCGTCATGCCTTTTGCCTTTGTTCCTTCACCTGTTTACCCCATTGCTATATGTATAGGTTGTTTAGTATGTGTTATTGTTATTTTTCATACCTGCTTGAGCATGGCTGCCATTATGGCAGTTTAGCATTCAAGGAATTAATTCCTGACAGGTACCCGTTTTCCTCACATGGGTCGAATGTGAAAAGCATGGCAACTGTCTTTCCAAAAGACATTTGTTAGGAAAGAAAGAGAAAGCAGAAAAACTAATGATGAGGAAAAAATAGGGATATTAAAGGAATGAAAAGAGATTATTCAGAAGACAGGTACAGGTAAAAGGAGAAACGAAGAAAGCAAGCATGAGAGAAAGGGAAGGAAAGAGAGCTAGAGAGAGCGAGAGAGAGAAAGATTAGTTATGTGTTAAAAATAGGCTAGAGAAAGAAAATTGAAGAGAAGGAGAGGAGAGGATTTTGCGAAGTGTATCGTAGTTATGTTCACGGTATACAGAGAAATTTAATGGTCGTATTTTTTTCTCGATATTCTCACTCAAATTAGAGTCAAAATACATCAAATAAAGGAAGGTGTCTTTTCATTGACATGTAAAGGTCGAAGCGTCTCTCAACCCATCGCGTGATATGATCTAGAAATGGGATTTCCCCCCCCCCCCCCCCC
>BEXV01001158.1:74488-94474 GCA_003118195.1 Hemicentrotus pulcherrimus | reverse complement strand
AATCTAAAAATGAATAATATGAAGTAAAGTAAAGAATAAATAGCCCTTAATGGATTGCTTTCAACTGTTCCCTTCATGTATTTCCCGTCACCAGGTTTTACGAAGTCCACCGAAGATTTCATCGATATTTTAGAGACAGTTGCAAAGAGGGTCCGCAAAAACTCAGAAATTGACAAATTAGGAAGAAAACTTGGGTTTTCTCCGGAAGATATTCATGCTTACATAGCAACTAATCACAGATACCAGAATATAACATATGATGGAACTCTGGATATGCTCAAGGATTGGCGAAAACTGAAATCAAGAGAGGCGGGCGAAGAGCGAAGAGATTTGAAGACTGCTTTGGAGCAATCTGGACAAATTCGTCTTGCTGATGATCTCTTTCCTTCCAATACATAAATACGTCGGATATGGCAGGAATCGGTAGCGATCCTAAAATAAACAGGATCAAGCTCTGGTTTTCTGGTATTCGGAAAAAAGTACTACCATAATGCTCCTTTTGAAAAGCCGTAGTAAATTTATATGACATCGATAGGTTTCGGGTTTTTTTTAGTTGACTCATTTGTTTTTTTCAATCGTTCTTTTATCACTCCTGGGTGTTATATGTCAACTTTATTATAGGCTATATGTTTATATTTGTCCGTTTGGATCCAGAAAGGAAATTGTTTTACACACTGTTTATCACGGATAAATGTTACTATTTTAATCTGTGTTATTCAACATAATAATACAAACTCTATTATTATTATTATTATTAAAATTACGTTTAAGATCATCATTACTGTAATACATATCATAACAAAGCAATATATCTTTTATAGAAGAAGTGAAATCTTTGTGCATTTTCTGGTATGCGCCTGACTGAAAGGGTTTTTATACAGTTATTCTGCCTAATAATGTAAAGGTGATTATATATTATTGATAATGTTTAAATAGGGTAGTTAATTTCTTCCTGACTGTTTTGCAAATGAAAATAATGCCGCAAATTTGTGTAGTTCAATTTCACATTTTTTGTATTGACTATCCTTATTAAAAAGAATAAAAAGATAATGTTATCCTTATTATGATATATGTATTTGTCACTACATGTGCCGATGATTAATTGCCATTTAATATCCAAGGTGTCCACCCAAACTCTTAATGTGTTGCTAAAATATTATCAAGAGAACAAAAGGAAAAATTTGAATACAGATTCAAAAATTGTGAATTATTGTTATTATCATCGAAACTATTACATGTACCACTCTATTTCCCTTTGAGCTGCAATCTAAATAGTTTTCTTTCGTTTAACCAAAACGTGGTCTGATTATACTCATATGTCCTCCGTTTACATATCCTTTCCATCTTCCCCTCTTCACTCCCTCTTTACTTCGCACAATCCCCTCTCCCATGTCTCTCGGTATTTCTCTCTTCATTTAGGTATTCATGATGATAATGTTGAATGTAGGTAAATCGTTATTACAATGATCTTTACACTAGCTTAGCAACTGGAGGCAAATTTGCAAAAACACACACACACAGACACAAACACAAACACACATACACACTGAAAGCACCCACAAAACACCTTTGTTGTATTGCGAAGGGAGATCAGGTCTATTCCCATTCTGCATTCAATGCATTCATATCTTTCCCCAACCCATAATACGTTCAAAATGTCATCTGCAAATAAAGCACATGCTGTCTAAGTTTTTAGATGATTGTTCTTATGAAAATCGTTCTTTTGTTTCATACTCTACCAGGCTAGCATACCTATGTTTAGAGTATGAATGTTCTCGTACCACAATCACATTTAGTGCTCCAGTGTTGTGGAATAGCATTGAGTGTGAAATAAAGAGTTGCCTTTCTCTGTCAAGATTAACCCAACATATATAAAATTGAGGTCATCAAGTCTTACACCACTTGATGAAATATCCATATCATACCCCTACTTTGTGTGTGTGTGTGTGTGTGCGTGTGTGTATGTGTGTGTGGGCGTGTGCGTGTGTGTGTGTGTGTGTGTGTGTGTATTTGCGCACGCGTGTGAATCTGCTTTTAGGTGTGTGGGTGTCTATGTGTGTTTATACTATGGTTTATTATCTGAGAGATGGCGTTATTTATTATATATTCCAGGGACAAGCCTGCGATATGCCTTTGGCCTTTGTTTGTCCCTTCTGATTTATACTATACCTGTACCTATTACCCATTGCATGGTTGTTGAGTATATGTCATTGTCATTTTTTCATACCAGCTTGAGCATGGCTGCCATGATGGCGGTTTAGCATTCAAGGAATTAATTCCTGACATGTACCCATTTACCTCACATGGGTCGAGTGTGACAAGCATGGCAACTGTCTTGCCAAAAGACATTTGATAGGAAAGAAAGAGAAGGAAGGAATTTAATGTTGAGGAGAAAAATAGGGATAAAGGAATGAAAAGAGATTATTTAGAAGATAGATAGATAGATAATTTATTGGTCCATATTCAAAAAACATAGAAAATTGGCCTCCACTGGCAGTACATTAAACAAAATACAAAGTAGTTACAAAATAATTGATAAGTCACATAATGTACATAAATTCACACAAGATCATGACATTAACAATAAGCATGAGTATACATTACATAGTAATAGGGAAAACTTAAGAAAAAAGTCGACATTTAAAGGTTGAAAAGAGAGAAAAGGGTCGTAAGGGGACTAGATTGAGTGGCAACAATAAAAANGTTTTTGTTATTATTGTAAAAACTATTGCAATTACCAATACTATTATTAGTACAAAATTGTATTTCTATCATTATCATTGTAATACTTATCATGATAACAAATAAAAATTATTTGGTATGTGCCCGAGTGAGATTTCTTTTAACAATTATTTGTAAGGCGATTTCTTTTTACAAATATTTTTAAAGGCATATATAACTTTTTCGATTATTGTGATTATTATCAAAACTATTACATGTTCTGTATGTCGCTTTGGAATGCAATATCATTCATCTTTCGTCTCTCTTTCAACCAAACTTCAGGCAGCCTGTTTATACGCTTACGTTCCCCGTCGAAATCCTTTCCTGCTTCCTCTTTTTCCTCCTGCTCTCCTTCCCATTTTCCTGTCTCCCATTCCTCTCGCTGTCTTTAGTTTTGCATTCATGACAATAACGTTAAGGGTAGGTATATCGTTATTTCTACGCTGTTCATACTTAATAAGCCATTGGAGCAATTTTTAATTAACGCTGTAAAAGTCTGGATCAAAATAATTATCGTAATTTGTTTGCGAATTTGATTTTTATTGTCACATAGTGATGTGGGATTCATATTTTATATCCAAACATTAAGTAACAACTAAGAGAAAATGGTATTCACAAAAACACAAACAAAGCACCACTTTTGTAATGCGAGAGAAGAACACGTATATTTTCATCCCTCATTCAATACATTTATACCATTCACAAACTCATAACGTCTTATTCCAAATTTCATCTGCTAATTAAGACCAATCCGTCTAAGATTTTAGATTATGTTTTTCTCAAAAAAATTGTTCTTTTGTTCCATCCTCTACCAGACAGCCCAGTCACATTAGCATTTCTAATTTTAAGTACGAATACTTTCGTACCACAATCACATGAGCTGGTCCAATTGTGTTGCATAGCTTTGAATCTGAAATTAAGAATTGCCTTTCTCTGTCGAGTTTTACAAGGAAATATATTTACAATATGACATATTCATGTTATGCTCTCCGTTTTTGTTGAGTGTGCGTGTATGTGTTACAATATGTGTGTCTGTGTTTAATCTATCCGTAATTCTCTGAGGTATATTGTTATGTATTATTTAGTTTGGGGACAAGCCTGTGGTATGAATTTGACCTTTCTTTATCTTTCCACTTTTGGGGGGATTTTTGTCTTGTTTGTTAAATATTCATATATTACACCTGACTTAACTGTTACATTATTGGTTGCCATTTAGACCTAAAATTACATTTTTGAATACTTTGCTTGTTTACAAAGCTTTGAATGGTCATGCCCCCATATGTCTAAATTACTGTGTCTTAAATCACATCCATATGCATGTAACTTTAGAACACGAGACAAGCTAATTCGAATGCTCCCTGACACATGAACAAAAGTAACTCTTGGAGGTTGCTATGCTCCAAAGTGTTGGAATACACTAACACTAGATATACGAAAAGCCCTATAATGTTGCTGTCTTTATAGTGTTGCTAAAGAGGCACTTGTTTTTCAGGAGATTTTGAAGAGTTTGTTTATTGCGTGTCTGTATAGTGGCATTGTTGGAAATTATGTTTTCATTACGGTGCAGTATAGTTTGTTGATATAGTAGCTGCACTTTATTGAGAAGGCTACATGTATTGCCATTCCACCATACAACACAGAGCTACGAGCACATCCACCATTCGCTACACACACACACACACACACACACACGCACAATACATTCACAAACTCAGAAACCAACAACGTATGATCACGTTTTCATTTTTTCGGTTCATTAAATAAAATTTATCTAATTATTATCGTTTATTATAATTTATGTTGCACGGCCATGGCCATTAGATGTTTTACGGTAGGCATAATCAAAAGGAAAAAAAGCTTTACCATATTAAGTTTGGTGAAGCGTTGAGAGATTCAAAATCGCCTGGGGGCACGATAGCTCGGTGGTAGAGCATTGGTCTCGTAACCGGGAGCTCTCGGATTCGAAACCAGCTCAGTGAGCTGGTGCCTTTTTGTAAGGCTTTAATCTGCTTTACCACTCTCTTCGGAGAGGACTTAAAGCCGTCGGTCCCTTGTTTGATTAACTACATGCATGCTCATGCTTTTCTAGCTGTCGGGTAAAACAATACAAATTAACAATATTGACTATTTCTTTTTTCAATTTTTTGACGAAGGCTTAACCTACGTTTAATATTTCTAGAGCGATTAAATTTCATTATGACAAGATGACGGTTAGAACAAAAAATACTATTATATTATGGGACGTTATACCTCGTGCATATTACCTGAGAAATACATTCTCAAAAAAGCACAATGTAGAGTTTGCATAATTATTTTTGGACATAATTTCATTTCATATTCAACAGCACGTCAGTATGCGACTTATTCCCCTAGAGGACAAAATGTCTCTGTAGACAATTTCCTGAATCTGTAACAAATCACCCTGATTGCCAAACTTGGCTACCTTAAAATATATGTATATATATATATACATATATATATATATATATATATATAATTACGTCATGTTCATACCTATTTCCGATTCAAATGCAAAACTAAATGTTTCCACCCAAAAGCCCCGGCCGTATTGATCAATTTAGTTCATCACAGTTGAATGGTTCTGTTCGGGTGACGCTCGTTATTCCGAAGGTTCGTTATTCCGAAGGTTCGTTATTCCGAAGGTTCGTTATTCCGAAGGTTCGTTATTCCGAAGGTTCATTATTCCGAAGGTTCGTTATTCCAAAGGTTCGTTATTCCGAAGGTTCATTATTCCGAAGGTTCGTTAATCCGANAATTACAGAAAAAGAGTTTTTGCCCGGATTAAGATTCTGTTCGATTCCGAACTGGAAAAGCCGTGGAGCATTTGAACATAGGAACTCTACAATTAGTCATTAAATCGACATGGTCATTAGCAGGACAATTTCGAGTCCTGTTAACGATTGAACAAAAGAAGTAGTGCCTTTTACGTACGTTAACAGGCAAAGGAAACTTAACGGCCTCCCAAGA
This sequence comes from Hemicentrotus pulcherrimus, assembly GCA_003118195.1. NCBI lineage: Eukaryota > Metazoa > Echinodermata > Echinoidea > Camarodonta > Strongylocentrotidae > Hemicentrotus > Hemicentrotus pulcherrimus. The sequence goes on along the minus strand of BEXV01001158.1, from coordinate 88,765 downwards.
AACAATACGTTTAACCATTAGTTATATTGTTTTGAATTTAGGGTTAGGGTTGGGTTAGGGTTAAGGTAATAGACCAATTTCTATGATGTCCTGTTAATGTACCATTTAGGGTTATATATAGATGTCCTGTTAAAGTATACCATGAAAGGTTATACATAATATTGTGTATACTTTAATACACAACCCTACATGGTACATTAAGTGGATATCATACAATCCTAACCCTTATCCTAGCCCTAACCCTAATGTCTACTTAATGACTGATTTTTTTTTCATTCCAACTGTCCCTCCAATGACGCCTTTAGTAACATTACATACATTACAGAGAGATATATTTAAACAAAATTAGGCCTTTATAAAACTTTAAAAACGTGAAGAAGACACCAAATTGTCCTCCTAATGGCAATGTCCCTCTAATGACGCCTTTTCGTAAAATAAACATACGCACACCCATATATATATATTCAATTTCAGGCGTTGTGGCGTGATCCTGTAATCCAGCTAACAGTGAGAGTTACATAGTGATTAAGCCGAGAACGCCGGTTCGAAACTGAGTCACGTCTTTCGGATGGTGACGTTTAAAGGTCGGTCCCCAGACGTAAATTATCATATCTGATTGATACACGTCTGTAAAAGCCCAGTACACACACACACACACACACACACACACTGCGTTCAGTCCCCCTTGTCAAATACAGGTTTAAAAAAAAAACATGAAAAATGTTACACATACAGAAAGTTTTGTATTCTCTTCAGAAACTTCTTCTCTTTCGGTGTACAAGATTGTGGTCATGATTAAATTGATTAATAAGATAACACTGATTACTGACGTCATCACCAGAGGTCTCTCATTACCTACATGTGCAGGTAATGAGGGAAAGTTACAAATCAAGACATTTTTAACTACAATTTGAATGAAAATGGGATTGTTATAGTAAGTTCAAACACTTTTTGAAAGAGATACATGCAGCCAATTAATTAACTGTAATTTTGAAACAATTTAAAAACAATGTGGCCTAGGCCTACTTGGGATACTCCCATAACCTGTTTTGTATACAAAGGTTTACAGTCTATATAAACCAGCTCGCTGATCTCACATGTTTATTCATATTGTCCAGAAACCTCTTAAGTCTTCTCATTCTATAATACTTCCCAAGTTGGCCACCCAATATTTAAATGTGCACCTTCTTTTTTTTATCTTCATATATCAAATTGAAATCCAACTACATTGCACCACATATACACCTGTGAATCTTGATGTATACACCCCCTCTTTCTTGTTTCTTGTTTCTCTCTCTATCTCTCTCTTTCTCCTTTTACCAATATTTGTTCCACCATATTCGTATTATTAGGTATCCATTGAGGGTAGTCACCTGTTTGATGGTTTCGATTAGTTACTTTATTCTACATTATATTCTTTTGCAATGTTTTGTTTGTTATATATTTGTAAAAATGCAGAGAAAAAGAAAATTAAACGGAAATAAATAAATCAAATGTGGGCCAAAATATTTATGTACATGGACAATTAACCAACCAGCATCGGGTCATTGACTGTCCTTGGCATACTCGACATTTACAACAAACGACCCCTATCTTGGACCTGTGTCCCCCATTGCCTGCACATATTTCTAATCAGACACCATTCATAATGTGCATTGCAACACCCATACACAACACACAAAAGTTTTCTGTGATGGTTGGCACACTTCGTAAACTTTTTTTTAAAACTACTGTGTAAGAGCCACCTCTAAATATTTGCATACACCACAACATTCAGTGGAAATTGTTTGTTTTTATCAGAGCAAAATTTTACGATCAAAAGTGCTTACCTTGGTCAAGTTTGCCAATTTTCTCGGAGAAAGAACGCATTTTAGTCTTCGAATTGAATTGGATATATGAAGTAGTGTTTTTAGGGGCCTGAGATGGCTCTATAGCAATATTGAAGCCAACATGGGCATACAGTGATAGGTTCAAGCTTGGCGGTCTCCAATTCCCTACTGTCTCCAATTCCCTACAAATCGAATTTGAACAAATGTGATTGTTTCGCAGCGAACTGACTGCTTCTTGCTCGCTTTTGATATAGTGTTTGATCTTGAAGGCTGACAGTTTGTCTGAAGATCATCAAATTCTCTCGTTAGCTTTTATTAAATCAATTGATTTTTATTTTTAAATTCTGTTCATTGATTTTTAGTTTGTCATTTTCGGTGATTGTATTGTTTCATTTTGTTTTTAATGGGAGTGCATGGACCCGTATCACATAAATGGTACATTCATAATAAACATAAAAAACTTTTGTTTTCCCGTTAGAAATCACCCAAAAGCAGGTGAGTTTAATAATTGTTAGCAGGGGCGTACGCAGGGGGTGGTTTTGGGGNACTAGGATCCTATTATCCACATGAAATTCCTTTAGTTTCCGTAAAAAGTATAACCTTTGACTCGCCTTGCCTGCTACAATTTTGGTGTTCCTATTCCAGTTAAGTTTATTATCAACAGTTGTTCCCAAGTACTTATATTCAGAAACTCGCTCAATGCCTTGACCATGGATGTTCAACGAGTCAAGAGGCTGAGAGGAACGACGAAAGTCAAATACCATTTCCTTGGTCTTTTTTACGTTAAGAACTAGATGGTGCCGATCGCACCAGTTTACAAATTGATCAACTTCTCTAACATATGGGCTGGAGTCTCCTTGAAGGAAACCAGTTATAACAGTGTCGTCTGCGTACTTAATTATTGAACAATCGTTATTGGTGATGGTATAGTCACTAATATAGAGCGAGAAGAGAATTGGTGAAATTACACAGCCTTGGGGAGCACCTAGATTCAGACATTTGATGATAGAGTTCAGATTATTACACTTAACCCACTGTGGTCTGTCTACAAGGAAATTATGGATAATCCTAACTAGACATGGTTTGACATTCATATCAAGTAGCTTATCTATCAGTATGTGAGGAACAATCGTATTAAAGGCACTTGAGAAATCTATGAACACAGACCTAGCGTAAGACCTAGGAGTATCCAAATGTTGATACAGACCCTGTAGAAAAACAAGTACTGCGTCTTCTACACCTCTGTTGTTCTGATATGCAAATTGAGTCTTGTCGAAAATATTAACCTGGTTTCTAAGATGTCTTAACAATAACCGTTCAAAACATTTCATAGGATTGCATGTGAGGGCTACTGGTCTATACTGATTCAGTTCACTAGGGTTTTTCATCTTAGGAACTGGAATAATAATCGAGGATTTCCAAAGACGAGGAATCCTACCAGCATTCATGATCAATTGATAAATACGTGTAAAAATATAAGAAGACAGGTAAAGGTAAATGTAGAAACGAAGAAAGCAAGCATGACAAAGAGGAAAGAGATGGAAAGAGAGAGAGAGAGAGATAGAATAGTTATGTGTGAAAAATAGGCTAGAGAAAGAAAATTGAAAAGAAAGAGAGGATTTTATTTTGCGAAGTGTATCGTAATTATTTTCACGGTATGCAGAAAAATTTAAAGGTCTTAATTTTTTTCTCTCGATATTCTCATTTAAAGTAGGGTCAAAATACATCAAATGAAAGAAGGTATCTTTTCATTGACATGTAAAGGTCGGCGCATCTCTCAGCTCATCGCGTGATATGCTCTAGAAATGGGAATTTCCCCTGCTTTTGTTCCCTAAATCAATTTGCAATACAGCACTGTGTACTGAACGCTTTATTACCAAATGGATGAACACGTTTTAACAATGATTGCATATTGCAGATGGATATTAAACAGCAATCATATTTGACCTTTGTATGATACCGCATGATGCCATTAAACTACTGAACTACAAAGAGTGTTTACAAAAGTATAAGATATCTTTGAGGGTAATTACACATCGAACCAACTGAGGGGCACATTTTCAGGGGCGGCTTTGGCGTCTAACCCTTAAATCTAAAGTAAAGGGTGATCGTGATAAAATAAAATGTTACGCCCATCTAATTTAGTCATGAAATTGCCCCAAAGTTGGTCAGGCATTACCCATCATTCATTAAAGTGTATGGGATGCCCTAAGGATAACATTATCAAAGCATATTGCATTTCAAGATAAATCAATCACTACTGAGAAAAGAAAACTAGAAACCTTTGGCCCCATCTATAGAGCTTCTAAACCAATCGATCATGATACCTTTATCTTATTGACTGTGGTTCAAGCCTGCATCAATGTGGAATCATTGAAAGCAATATGTCATTGTTGCCACGCAATTGAAAATGAGAATTGCAATCTCCCTGTTAAACAAGTGGTAAAAATGTAATAAGAAATATGTGTTGTTGTTGTTGTTGTCATTTACCTAATGTCTTTATTAATTCATGTAATTAGTTTCTTGCTGATACTTCAACAGAATGTTAGCTTGCACCCAGTTCATGACAAATCTCTTCCAAAAATGTATAAATCTGAGTAATATAATTTGGTATCGATTTACAGTTGTTGTTCTCCCCAAAAAGATCATAGTAAGGAAAATGCGTCCTGGAGGCGATTTGAATCGTCACAAGCTAAACAACGTAAGTTCGGTAGACTTGTTATTACATGTTAATGTGTAATGTTATCAATACACTATCTGGATTGTTAAGAACATTTGTAATTATATTCATTACAGTTTCAGGGAGTGATTGTGACACTGTCTTAAATGTCTATTTTACATAATTATATCTGTGACTTGATTTTTCTTTGAAATTATTTATCTAAGCCATCGTCATTATGCAAGTGAACTTTAGACCTGTAAAGCAATTTATTATTTGATAAGCAATCTCTTTATGATCCAACCTTTATCCGAACGCACTCATTTTTTCTTAAGGGGGGGGGGTCTTATTATGTCAAAAAGCCCACGGAACACACAATTAGACCCACTTTGTGGTAATGGGTGTCATTTTGTTTTGTTACGTACTTGCTCATAAAAGCGGCATGTCCCATATTAAATGCGCTACTAACAAAAACCTAGATAGCTCTGGCACCCGTACCCCAATCACTTCCCACCCACCACTCTGCATCGACTTGCACCTTGCCCTTTTCATACAAAACAAACATTTGTATTGAGCTAAAAATAATGAACAAATATTGACATTATATTTCATTGAATCATATCAAATTTACCACATGTAAAACTGGGATATTTTGTTTGCTCCTGATTGGTTTATTTCGTCAATTATAAAGCTGGGTTAAGATTGTAGTCCAGTAACACATTTATTTCGCAGAATTATATAGAATATGAGACATTTTCAACAATGACACAACATTAGATCTGCATTCATGTTATGTAATGCAAAGAGTCCGGGTTAGGGTAACAGCTTTGGCCAGACTTGGAGCAGAGACAAGTCTTTGGTTGAGAGACAGAATTTGACTTGTGCAACTCTTGGACTAGATTTTTATGAAGTCTGTTTTATTTATTCGCCAAAGCCATTGTTATGATCAGTGCAATAAAGCAAAACATTTCGCTTCAATATGAAGTGTTTCTTGAAACTGAATAGATTAATATTTTATTTGTTTAATCTAACAGATTAATCATTAATTTATGCCATAAGCCTACCGCACTTTATTTGATCGGACTTCGAACCGACGTTCTGCAACTTACAATATCTGATATTAATATTTCAAACATGAACAATCTTAATGATGGAGGATCTGAATAGTCAAATAACAATATAATATGAATAAATTCAAGGAATCAAAAACGAAAACGGCTCAGAATATGATGTCTAACCAGTAATGCGATTATGTACGATTTTAAAACCGATTCGGCTTGAATTCTGTTTAGATGGCTAACATGCAATAAAATTATGATTGTTGGGATCCTTATCATTATCTAGAAACTTAATCAGGAATATGATGTTTTAGTCGAGATTTAATAATGACATTTATTAGAAAATATGATCGCATGATTGTCGTATACCACTATGCGGTAGCAGCATGATCAACAACTTTGATATTTGAAAAGGATATACGGTTTTCCCGGACTGCCAGCCAACAAAAGGATGGTATTCCCCTTAAACTGGTAAACACCTTTTGTGGGCTATCATTGAGTTTCAACATCCTATTGTACTATTGTCAATCGGTTATTATCCGTTTCGCTTATGAACACAACACGTTGTGTTCATACGACAGACTAGTGGAAGCTTATATCCATAAAGACATGGTATTAACGGTTGTGTGCATACGTTGGGGCAAAAAAGACACAACGTTTGAATCATTGGTATTATTTGTTATTCAATTAAAATTAATTGGCATGAGTCATACTTTTGTGATCATAATGGTCCAAGCTTTCTATGTACAATGAAAAATAATGTTGGATGTTTAATGTTAATATGAATAATATTAATAGAGATACATTTGGCGTATGACCATTACATTTGTCACCTCTGCTCTGAAATTAAACTCAAATTTAATTTGTTAAGTAACTCAATTTGTAAGATGACATGGAATCGGCAAAATTGATCAAGTTGTGGTTTAAAGACACGTACGGCAGCGTAACGTGTAAAACAACAACAGAAATACAATGAGGAAATACATCGTGCAAATGCATTGACACAGCATTAACAACAAGGATAAATGATTTGATTCGGATGCTATGGTATTAAGAGTGGGAGAAAATCTTTAGAAATGAGGGAAGAGTAAACAGAAATGGCGATCAAAATATAAAAATGACATTAATTAGTGAAACATCAGATGATCAACTTATATATTTCATATTAACCATTTTAACATGATCACAAGTACTTTCGACAATTCAATACATTTGATATCGCATTGTTCATCCCACTAAATTCAGGTTCAGATTGCGTAACAGGTCACTGGCAGTAATATTCTTACATTATAATAGGTGATGGACAAGCCTATTGAAATTTCTTTCAGTTTGTTTCTTTTCGAAAAAGCTTTACGATTGTAGCATAAACTTGCGGATACCATGAAATAGTTAAACATCTTTGTACACAATCCCTCCACAACCAGCTTCCTTTAAAGCTTTATCCAGATCTCTCACTTTTCCACCATCCTCTCTGCATTTCCATTTCATTAACATTTTAAAATTAGCATCTTTTAGTGATGACTGATTTTGCAACTTTATATTGTCGTGTTCGGTGTAGCTAACGTCTAAGTGAATGGCGACATCCGTGTAGGAGTCTGCAGGAAGGCAACTTGCCAGTTTCAGAAGTTCCTTGTCCGTCACGCGTCGGTCCAAACTACTGGTAAATCACACACGAAAATCTACATTAACCTTCTTAATAATAATATACGCTGCTTGGCCGATGAGGTGAAGAAAAAATTCTCTCCACTTTTTATGAAGTGATTGTGAGAATAATGTTTCATACACCATTGATAATGAATGATTAATAATTGATAAATTGATAACAATCTTCACAGAATGCTATAGAACAATATCTTTGACTCTTTAAATTGATCAATAACGTTTTTAGAAGAAGTAAAGCCTTAAGCTAACAAGAATATTCCATATTGTCACAATCATGTTCAAGAAGGGGTAGTTATTCCATCTGTTTGGTATGGTAAGGTATATTTCATTTATTCATGGTTAACAAAATACAATAATTGCCCGAATTCAGCAAAAGATTTTTTTTCAGCGAGGCCGTGATTACATAAAAATCAAATATAAAAGAATGTAAAATATTGAAAATGGGCAACAGTGAAGTCATAATATAATATGATGTTATAATTTGGTCTTATTTAACAGTTGTACTAACAAATCCTCCCAAATGGCCCTGGAATTATTATGACCCACAATATTTCTAGGTACACATACACCTGGGTCGAGAAGAACAATAGATGTGGGCAAAACACCGAGTAAGGATTGAACCCAATACCCCTCGTGTGAGAGTCAAGAACCTTAACTAAATTAAATTGTAACTGATTTCGATTGTTTTTCTTCTTCCGTATGTACTAGTGCGTTGATGATGATTTAGAATGATAGACTATATTTCTTTAGATTTAAATTTTTGTATATATTATAGATATACACACACACATATATATATATATATATATATCAAATACTGTGGCGAAATAGTTCCCCTTTCAAATCAATCGTAAAATACTTTATAAGTTGATACCTACGAGTTTTTGCTGCCCACATTTGAAGCTGAAGTGGAAGGGCTTTCCGTTGGGACGTTCACTTGTCTTGCGGCTACAAAAAAAGGAAGAAGACAAAAAAATTAGGCCTTGTAAAAAAATTATGAATTTTTTTTTGTTTTAATTTTTTTTAAACAATTAATCAAAAAATGAATAGATATCGGAAAAGAAATAATCAATAAATTGATAAGCAAATAAATAAAAATAATAAATACCTAATTAAAACAGAAGTGTAAATAAATACATACATACGTCCACCCTTACATACATACATGTACATATATACATTAAGGCATATGCACATAAGGCACATCCATAAATTTGAATATTATTACTAAACCGGTCTGTTAATAAGTTGTTTGCTTTGTTCAACACAAAAGCTTGCGAAGTTATTAACCATTCCCGGGCTTGGTCACATACAATATAATTTTTGTTAGCGTCTGTATGTATTAGTATATATTCATATTTATTTCATTTCAATCAGTATTACAGTGGAATCGTTTATCCTAATTCAGATGATATGGTAAACTAGCCGATGTGAAATGCAATGACTCAGGGAGATTATTTGCGCTTATTAAAGAGTTAAAATGCCATTAAGACTAATCAAGTGCAAATAATATTTCTGTTGGTAAACGATACAATTGAAAGGTAATGGACCGGTTCCTAGTTAGCATACAAAAAGTTATTTTTAAATAATCACCTAATATATCCACAGATATTTTTGTTGACGTAGGAGGTGGCACCATATTATATGCGCATTCAAATTCATATAAAAAAAACTCACTCCTAAAGAGACGATTTCAAAGATGGTTTAATAAATAAATAACTTTTAATATCGTTTTTTTTTATAAAGAAAATATATTCCACCTGGTTATCATGGATGCACAGTTGATGGATAATAATGCCATAACTTGCAAAAGCAACTTTCCTTTATTCTTCTTTATGGTTTCTTAAATTTGGTGCAAATGACTTCAGTCTGCTTACACTGGCTCATGTCCAGAGAACTTTCATCAGCACTCCCCACTATTCAATTTTACGAATTTGGTACAAAAAACCTTCGTCTGTTTATTTTCTGGAGCACCAATCCAGTATTTATCTTTTTAGGTTTTTACGAACTTGGTTTGAAAAAAATGACCTCTGTCATATCATGTCCGGATTGTACGGACAGGATTATTTGAAGCCATCTTACCTCCTTCGGGGAAGAATTCATCCGCAAATTCCACTAAACCAGAGTCACTCAGTGCCTTCACTAAATCAGGAATTTGTTTCGCTTTTGTGGTCTTTCTTTTCCAGTCAAATAGCATGGCGGTGGTTCCTTCGAAACTATCATTCCTCTTATTACTATTCATATACATCTCGACCTTTGTTCGCCTGAATCCAAGCTTTAGACCTAGCGTGGGTAAATTCATGTCTACGGCCAAAGCCTCTGCCAATTCGCTTAGTGTTTCGTCTGTTAATGTGCTGGTCATGGTGATTCCTTAATTTTGCCCTAATCGTAAAAATGTGAGATGAAAGTAAAAACATGGTCAAAATTCCACAAAAATGCATAAATCTTCAACGTAATATTTTCAAAGGACACAATACTACTACTTCTGCCACTGCTACTTCTGCCAATAGTATTACTATTTCTTCTTCTAATATTATTTCTACTACTACTCCTCCCCTCCTCCTCCTCCCCCTACTACTACTACTACTACTACTACTACTGCTGCTACTACTCATAATACCACTTCTATACTTAAACTTACTCCTCCTCTCACTACTACTTCTACTACTATACTACTACGCTTCCTACTACTACATGTACTACTACTACTACTACTTCTACTACTACTACTTCTACTACTACCACCACTGCTACTACAACTACTACTACTACTACTACTACTACTACTACTACTACTATGTGGAGAGAAGCAAGATGATGAGAGGGCAGACAAAATGGACGATGCAGACAAGAAGATAAAAAAAAGAAAGAGCACCGGAAAAGAGCAACAATTTATTCAAAACATAGCCGTGAACCCCATAAAAACAAGCTAAATATTCACGCGGAAAAAAAAAACAGACAAACATGAAGTAAAGAGAACGAGAAGGAAGGAGANGGGGGGGAGTAAACGAAATGGAGGGAAGTATTGCCAAATCCAATTCTTAAAATCTTTCAGCCATTATATTCATCATTTTATTGCACCTTCTATTTTAAAGTATTATCGAATAATATTTGAAAGAATCGTTTTCAATTCACTGTGAAACGCTATTCAAAGCCGGTATTATCAATGTGGAAATTAATTTCCTTTCTTTGTATACAGGGCACATTGATTCGGCCAGGCATTTCCACCGGCATCAACCATTTATAATGGCAGGTTAGTGCAATATATTTATTATGTTGTCTTACAAGAACGTAAATATGCTGTTGAGTAAATAATTTCTTCTTTTTCTCTTCTTCTAATCTTTTTTATTCTTTTTCTTTATTTTTTTTTTTCTTATTTTTTTTTTCTTCTTCTTGTTCATCTTGGTCTCATTGTTCTTCACCTTGTTCTTCTTCTACTTCTTATTATTGTTCTCTTTGTTTTTCTTAGTTCTAATTGGATGTACAGCCTTACCAAAATGTGTCCCGTATTTACAACCCAAAGGAAATAGAATCGTTGTACGTGTAGTAGGGTTCTGCAACAATTCCCTACTGACTTTCCTAGAGTCATTAAGATGGAATGAATATGAAAAGGGGAGGAAAATTGTTAATGACAGGTTACCCCTTTACAACACTTGAAGACACATGAGTATTTCGGCCGTATTTATATAAGATTGTATATCAGTTCTAGATTTATGCAATACTTTACATTAAAACTCAACCCTCTAAAATATTGGAGGTCATAAAATAACCAGCCTGTTTTTAGCTTAATCTTTATTGATGTTCCTAGAACATTAGAATGTAACAATAACCCTAATGGCGTTTTTTTTTTTAAATCTAAAAATGAATAATATGAAGTAAAGTAAAGAATAAATAGCCCTTAATGGATTGCTTTCAACTGTTCCCTTCATGTATTTCCCGTCACCAGGTTTTACGAAGTCCACCGAAGATTTCATCGATATTTTAGAGACAGTTGCAAAGAGGGTCCGCAAAAACTCAGAAATTGACAAATTAGGAAGAAAACTTGGGTTTTCTCCGGAAGATATTCATGCTTACATAGCAACTAATCACAGATACCAGAATATAACATATGATGGAACTCTGGATATGCTCAAGGATTGGCGAAAACTGAAATCAAGAGAGGCGGGCGAAGAGCGAAGAGATTTGAAGACTGCTTTGGAGCAATCTGGACAAATTCGTCTTGCTGATGATCTCTTTCCTTCCAATACATAAATACGTCGGATATGGCAGGAATCGGTAGCGATCCTAAAATAAACAGGATCAAGCTCTGGTTTTCTGGTATTCGGAAAAAAGTACTACCATAATGCTCCTTTTGAAAAGCCGTAGTAAATTTATATGACATCGATAGGTTTCGGTTTTTTTTTAGTTGACTCATTTGTTTTTTTCAATCGTTCTTTTATCACTCCTGGGTGTTATATGTCAACTTTATTATAGGCTATATGTTTATATTTGTCCGTTTGGATCCAGAAAGGAAATTGTTTTACACACTGTTTATCACGGATAAATGTTACTATTTTAATCTGTGTTATTCAACATAATAATACAAACTCTATTATTNCCACTCACACTTTTCATTGAGATTGATGACATAACCAAATAAGAAATCAACGACAATTTTAACATTTCTGCGTTTCACACACTATAATTACAAGTTTATTCATGATATTGCCTCCGTTCTTATGTAAGAACAGACGGTGTGGTGATATAAAACAATTACAGCAACAACAATAAAACCTGTAAAACAATTCATAAATCTAATTTTATTTTGCGTTCAGCCCGTACAAGCTATTTCAAAAGGGTGCTGGCAAAATTTATCTACTAATTTTGTTCAATAAAATGCTTTATACGCCTAATCAACACTTCAAACTTCGTTTTTAAGTACATGCATATCATTTACTATTAAGAATTACTTCAATCCCTTTTTTTAAAAAATTAATTTAAGTAGATGAAAAGTGCGCGAATATTTTCAAGAGAAAAATTTATTCAATGAAAGTGAAATATCGAACAAGAAAGCAAGGACTTTCAAGAAAACAAGCCCATTAAAAAAAAAGGGGGGGGATCTTGTTCGAACTGTGTTACAAGTCATCTTAATGTCCAGTCATTTAAAAAGATTGCGCAGTGGACGATTGAAACTGTTTTAGGTTGATTTCGTCAGATTCTTTTGCGATCATGATTAATATCAATAGTCTTAGGAGAAATTACAATGAATTGTACCCCCGAGCAATATCTAAATTTCCATGCCAATCTCTCTAATGCATTAAATCACAGTACCAAGCTTAAGCATGCACATCTACTATTTCTTTTAGCAACACAAAGAACATGTATCTACGTCCAGCATTGGTCATTGAAATACATAGCGATTCTACGAGCAAATAGCGCTAGAAAATCTAAAAGCTTTTGAATGGAAACAGATTGAACATTATCTGCTAGCAACCAGAGGGATGCTTACACCTTTAAGTTTACATCCTTTTAATAATAATAATAATATTCAGCTTTTATATCCCGCTTGATACATCAACCATTGTATCTAAGCGCTTCACAGATATTACCAGTCATCGGATTCAGGCTGACCCGCACACTATGTATGCACATTCTCCACTCCCTGGGGAGCATTCTAACCAGGCTCAATAGTCCATATAGTCCCTAATATATACCGCATGTAAAGATTCTAGGCCTCTGATTAGTCGAAGCTGCAAACACTTTTTTGTTAAAATATATATTTTAAAGACCATCAATAATACTACTTGGCCAGAGGGGATTAGACCACACAGCGAGGTCACTGACAGGTGGCTATCTCATTAACTCAGCTCTCAACTAACTGAGAAAAAAAGGGCCACGGGGGACCAACAGGCACCGATTGGGGAAGTTTTCTATATAAAGGGAGCAACTAGTTACAAGTAGGGCAGTGGGGCTTTAAAGAATCGACACCAGCGATGCGGTACATTAAACAAACATTTACTGGCTAGTTTTTGTGACAGGGTTTTATATACAGCTCCTCTGTGATCTTGGGTCGCAGAGCAGTTAAGAAATACATATAGATATTCATTCACCTGCAGCGCAAGCAACATTACATTTTTATTCAGATTCCTTTAGAAATCGTCAGTTTGGAGCCAGAACGGAGTTAAACTCATACATCTGTATACATATTTAATGCTTTTCTAGCTCGGACGAGACTAGATTTAATCTCTCTGTTCAAAATTTACCCCTCACCATGCACACTATACAACACAAAATATCTACTCTTATATTTCATATATATACCTGTTTTCAAATTCAATAGTACTTAGACACTGCATATTTCACTAAAAATATCAAACAAATGTGTAATAATCTTAATATCTCAATATAATTTCTTTTACTTTATACATGAGAGAATGTATGACACAATCACAATGGAATACAGAGATTTAAATTTTTAGATATAAATGATTTGAAAGACTGCGGTAGAATATCTTGCTTTTTTCTTCACATATTCAAGCTAGAAATAAAAGGTTGGTGGAGTGAATACTTCTGTTGGAAAAGGTATTTTCTTCATATTTGTCTACCCTTTACCTAAAGAAAAGTCTCTATTTTGAAGGAATGATGTGAAAACTTTTACTTTGAAGAGAATTTTGTTTAAATCAATTACGTGAAATAACTAAAAATCACACAACATTTTACAAAATACTACATGAATATTTTGTTATCAAGAAATGGAACTACCGGTACATGAAGAATGTGTACTTTAAAACTGGAATAAATGTTTTGGACGGAAGAAATTTTAAAATAGATACACAGGAAAATAGAAATCTGAATTACATGAACTATAATACATAATTTACATTATCTTAAAATCTATCTTTCTTGTAATCTTGTAATCAATACAGGTACACACTAGTATAAACCTCATGTTGTTTTCAATATCAATGTCAAACTAGATGGAATTTTGACTGCGCGCAGTCCAAAATGATGCCTCCGCCATAGAGCAATTTGTGTTGTATCTGTCGGTTTTTTAATGATAATGCACTCACAAGCTATTTATAGGCATACA
>BEXV01001158.1:59288-74137 GCA_003118195.1 Hemicentrotus pulcherrimus | reverse complement strand
CTCCTCCTCTCACTACTACTTCTACTACTATACTAATACGCTTCCTACTACTACATGTACTACTACTACTACTTCTACTACTACCACTACTACTACTACTACTACTACTACTACTATGTGGAGAGAAGCAAGATGATGAGAGGGCAGACAAAATGGACGATGCAGACAAGAAGATAAAAAAAAGAAAGAGCACCGGAAAAGAGCAACAATTTATTCAAAACATAGCCGTGAACCCCATAAAAACAAGCTAAATATTCACGCGGAAAAAAAAAAACAGACAAACATGAAGTAAAGAGAACGAGAAGGAAGGAGAACAAAGTAATGGGGAGTTGTCGTAGAAAGATTTGGAAAATGTAAAAATAAGCGCTCGATAGTGCAACTTGTTAATGTACACGCAGACACACGCAGATATATTTTCAATTTTCAAAAATAGTATTATACTATTTTTATACCACATCTAGTTGAGTTTTAGAGACATTTGTAAGGGATAAATCACACTTATCTAGGATGTAGTTAATCTAGAATGAAATATTTAAAAATATACAAAAAAACGTGATAACAAGAACAACTAAGATTAATGAGATTGATGACGGGCTTAACAAATGTTTGAAAATAGGAATACCTTAAAGAGAAGGTTGAGTTCTGGGAAGAGATAACAAATAATTTGTGAGAGTTATCATTGTTATTATGCAAGGGTGGAAGAACATCAGATTAAACATGTTCCCTGAAATCAAAGCTCTTCAAATGCTTTCATATTCTAAATATGACATGAAACATCGTTGAAATCCTGGGTAGGTTTTTTCGCCATGTGCTCGTGTAGTCCCAGATACATCATTTTGTGTACAGTGCTTGTAACTTTGCCAAGATTTGGCCAAATTTCATATCATTTTTAAGATTCAAGAACCTTGCAATACACACAAATACTTATATACTAGATGATCAGCCTTTTCTGATAGATTCCACACCGTTTCTTTCACAATGCAATCTCATGACCAGAACTCAACTTTATCTTTAAATGTAATACAGTACTTTTTTTTTCTCGTGTAGATACAGTGTCAAAAACAAAAAGGAATTTAACACACAAGTTTTTAAGAGCTCGAAAGAAACTTCATCTCCTGTCGAAACGGTTTGATGACCATTTCATTTCATTTTGTTCGGGGCGGTCCAGACAGAATAAAGCGGAAAATATTGATCAAAATTATGAGGACGGACGGTGGATTGAAAATGGTATTCTTAAAGCTAATGATACGAGCCTAACGTGTGGAATTGGTTACAACATACATTGCTTCCAAATGGATTAAACACTTATTCATCTATTCTTTTCGTGCCCCTATTATTGTATATTTGGAGGGTAGGGGTAGGAAGGAAGGGAAGTTGGGAATTTCAATTTCGAATGAGAAGTACAATAATGTCAAGTACTGCCTTAAAGGCATCGTTTAACAATGTTAAATTTGAGATGCATGACCCTACGTGTTATCAGTGTCTGTGATATGGGTTCATATTGAAGCCCTACAAATAAAAGCTTCAAATTGATCATGAAGTGCTACAGAAAAATAAAAGACTTCGAGTGATATTATTAAACTTCAACCAAACTAATTTTCCCAATGCTTTCGAGTAATAACAATTTTAATTGCTTTTGTCACCTCTGACCATAATATTGTATCCTTCTCTCTCTCCTATCCACCTTCCTTAAGCTGTTTGCATGTATTATAAAAATTCTATGTATTATCTGTTTTTATACTCACTACATGTTTTTCGATTGGTCAAATAAATGAATAATAATAATAATAACAATAGACTGTAGTGTTTCTGAAATAAATCGTTAGGAAAACGCAAAATGAAATTTCGATTTCCAATCATAAATATCGTGATAATCAGACAGGCGATTGGCTTGTAAACGTCATGGGATTCCTTACTGATCTAAAGGTTAATATTTATGCTTGCAGCATGAGCAAAATCCAGGGTTTTTTATAGAATCTAAGGCAAAGATACATAATCCCTTTAACAAATGAAGCGAAACCGCACTTTCAGTTCCATACACGTCATTACATCAAGAAATCTATTCGTACAAAGCAATTAAATATTTCTTTCACAAGTGATTGACGGATGATGGTGTTATTATTACAAATTGGATGTACTTGTCGACAAGAAAATTGATATGCATGTAAAGTAGTTGAGGACTACAGACTTATAACTTGGACTTTGTCCTTCTTATAGTTGTGAAATACACGACGTTATGATAGCGCGAGAAAAAAACATATCATTAAAAAAACAGGAGTACTCGACTTTAATTTCAAGTACTTATATATTATGATCTGTAAGCAGATCGATTGCTGTCACAACTATCCATCTCTTTGGATAGACATCAATAATAAGCGAATATGCTATTTGTCCTGGAATTACACTTTAACAATCTGTGAAAGCTATTGTAAAAAAAAAATGATAGTACTACACTACTACTAATATTAATATTATTACTACTACTTCTACTACTACTACTAATACTACTACTTCTACTACTACTACTACTACTACTACTTCTACTACTGCTACTACTACTACTTCTACTACTACTACCGGTACTACTGCTACTACTACTACTACTAATACTACTACTACTTCTACTNACTATAGTGATGTACAGTATACCTCCAACAACTCTGTACTACTGTCATATACAGCCATTGAATAGGGTATAGTAAATTTTACTTTCCTTTCGTAATAAACCACATCATACGCTTGTTCATAAATTGCCATTTTACAATTTGCAGTACTGTTGAAATAGAAATTTACTGCAGTTATATGTTATGTTGTTTTCGTCACAAATATCCCAGCATGACATTTCGCAATTTTGGACCTCCTCCAAAATTTGTGTAAGTTCCATGCACAGTCAAGTCATTCATAGGGCTATAAACTTTCACTGGATAATGTCATTAATATCAATAGCTAAATAGAGTGTATTCCTAAAGGAATCATCATTTATAGAAATGATTGAAATGTAATGAAAAACTATCCCTGTCTTTGGAATCATAATATTTTGTATGTCACCTTCAGACTCTTCTAAATATTTTGTATAAAAGCTGAAAATCATAAGAAATTATAAAACCTGCTCTAGATTTACAGTACATTCTGTCACAAAATTGGGCAGATAAAGTGGTAATTAGAAGAATGTGCATTTTGGTGTCAGAACTGAAAGATTTCACATAATAAACAACAGAATGTATAATGTTTATGTCAGCCTAATATTACCGCACTTAATAAACACAATTTAAATACAAAGTATTAAACAATTTCTGGATGGAATGAACTTCAAAGTGAAAAAACACTCATTTCAGCCTCTTTCCTTTACAGCCTAATGTATTGGATGTATCGCTATGTACATGAATACAGATAAATACAGTTCAACATACTCATTTGTAAATTAGACATGTATTTTGAGATAGACAAAGGATAACTTTTTGATTATTACTTAAAAGCCAAAGAAAAACTGACTTCAGTACTTTTGATTGGGGTTAGAGGTCAACCCTCAGTCTTTGGTGTACCATTTTTGCACAATGTCAACTTTGACCCATAAGCATCAGCACATGCACGTTTCTATTCAACAGTACAATAGTTCATAGCAATCGAGTGTAACCTTTTAGTGATGATTAAGGTCTATCTTTTTATCCGGAAAGCTCTGAAATTACAAATTGTACCTGGACAGAAAGTGCAAATATCACTCAAACAAATTGCGATGGCAATGGGTCAACTGTTAAACTGCTTAAAAAGTGGCTTTAAGGTAATACAAAGTTTTGGGAAATTTTGAAAATTGTGTAGATAGTGAATCTTTACAATTTTGATATATTTGGATGCCTTTGTGGATGTATTATAAGCACAAAAAAAATGAACCCCTAAAACACTTCTGTTTTCGAGAAGAATTGAATATAAAAATTTATCGGTACTCCTGATAAATTGTGATAAATTTCAAATAGCGCCCTACGGTCGTACAATGGTAGCTGCGACCATGAAAATTTCAGACTATGTAGTTGTGATACATGTATATAGTTACCAAACGGGAATATCTAATCGGTCGATTCTAGTCAAGAAACATGGTTTCAAAGCTAAATTGATATCTTGACCTTGAGAGGGAGCTATAAAATATAAAGAGTTTATTATTTATAATTTCATAACTTTAGACTCGATTTCAACCGGGACAACGATCAATGAATATTGTAGTAACGCATATGCTTCCAATATGTTAATTTGAACCAAATTCATGACCCCTTACCAAAACTTTGTAATACCTTTAAGGAAATAATTAAAAGAAGCATATATCACAGCAAAGCAAGATTTTTACAATATACACCAATTTAGAGTATGTGTACTTATCAATTCTGAAAGACTGGTTTTCTCCTTCTCTCTCATATACAAACAGCTAAACCACTCAGTAATTATTTGCTACAAACACATTTGTTCTATTACACAGTGAAACCTGTCTATAAAGACCACCCAAGGGAGACAAGAAAAGTGGTCTTTATAGGCGGGTGGTCTTTATGTACAGAATCCTATAAAACATGTTTCAATGAGAAACCATTTTCAAGGCAAACTACAAATGTGGTCTTTGTAGACAGGTTAAAGCAGGTTTGACTGTATAGTGAACCTGATATTACAGTACAGAAAGACCATCCACATAGTTTCCTTCCTTGTTATTTACTTCCTTATGAAACCTGAACTTAAGCAACTCGACTATGAAGACCACAGCTGCCTATTCACAGCACAAGTTTCCTTTCATTTTGTCTCACTTAGGTTTTATACATGTAGTTTCACTGTATTATGGGCTACATGTTCTAATGTTCATCCACATGAACATATCGATTTCTTTATCACACATTCATATGAAACTGAACTACCAAGAAGTATACTATGAGGGAATAAACTTGTTAAGTTATATTTCATTGGACACATACTAAATTTGAAATGATGGAGAAAAACAAAAAATCTTTAGGTGATCACTATAAAATACACGTCAAGCTTACATGTATGATGCAAAGATATCGTGGATAAAATTTTTAAAAATTGAAGATAACTGCAATAGCATTTACTGCCAAATGGAGAATGACTGCAAAGGGCAGTCACACGTTTAGTTGCTTTCAACTTCTAACTCACTTTGATCATACTTCAACTCTCTTCTCAAGGTGGAGATGTATCGTTTCAGAAATCACATGGCCGACTATTCATCTGTAGGGGAAGAGAGTTGCGGAGAGAAGGAGAAATGGAGGATTAAGGAAAGGAAGACAGTGAGAAGGAGAGAAAGAGGAGAACAGAAAAAGTGAGGAAGAGATCAGGGGGAGAAAGGTGGGGCTTGAGGAAGCAAAGGAAGGAGAGGAGACGAGAGATTCAGAAAGAGAGAGGGGGAGGAGAGTGGTGGAAAGAGAAAGGCAGGAGGGAGAAACAGGTTGAGGAAGAGAGAGAGAGAGAGATGAGGGGGAAGGGGAGACAAAAGGAATAGAGTTACACAGATGGGTGAATGAGGGGAAGGAACAAGAGAGAAACAATTGTTAAGCAATTAAATTTGGCTATGAAATATCCTGAAAACTAGTATGGAACTCTCCAGTCATTTTATGAGTCTCTCTCCATCTATCCCCTACATTAAATTGTGGCATGGCATTTGCTTTCAAGGTGCTTTTCAATAAATTTGTAATACTCCCACTAACATAACTTGTGGATGAGAGACTTCATAGATTTTCCATTCTCTCCCCCCCCCCCNNCCCCCCCCCCCCCCCCTCCATCTCATAAAAAAGCTCAGATGTTGCATGATTTCGAGCAAGGCATGTGTTCCTCTTTGGGTCGTCCAGGGCCCTGTTTCATGACACTTCTCATCGATAGCAAATGCTACATTTCTTTGTCAGATTTGCTCTTAGCCAATCAAATGCTTTGATTTCAGTAGCTTATAACAGTCATTGCAACTTTTTATTGATGACAAGTTTTGTGAAACAGGGCCCAAAATAGCTAGTCCAGATTCACTTATAATACTACTGCTTATTGCTAGAATAGCTAGTCCAGATTCACTAACAATACTACTGCTTATATTGTTTTGTTAATGATGGTATCAAATTACTTTCACAAAGACCTAAACACCAGTATACCAGTTAAATGAAGAAAGGTAAATTCCAGTAGGATATTGAAATATTATGTTATTTTTTCAAATGTGACATGTTATTGTTGTTATTCATAGTTTTTCGTTTTGACTTTGTTTCAGTTTGTTTGTCTTCTATTCCTGTAGTTGTTACTGCTTTTCGACAGGGTAATATGTCTCTTCTTCTGGCAGATGACCTCGCTAATTCAGATGTACCTACTTTTATTTTCTTCCACAATAACGACGACTTATTCTGTATCTAGACCATACAGGAAATGTTGAAAAACTCACCTATTTGGCCACAAACATGCTGGATACATCCCTCTGAGGGTAATGGCTCTGTTCAAACGATAAAGGGAAAAAACAAATGTAAGTCCAATGCCTACTAGAACCTAGTGCTCCATGAATTAAGCCTATGGCAGTCTGTGGCCAATATTAGCCTAAAACCCCAAGTGCAACCCGAACTACAACCCTGTATCTTTGATGAAGTAAAGCCCGGAACAATTGTCATCAAAGCAATTATTACATTACCAAAAGTGAGCAATAAAATAATGTAATTGCCAATTAGAGGAAGCAAATTTATTTGGGATTGAAGAACTTAATGTTCTGAATGAATGAAAATATTAAATGGAAAAAAAACATTATAATACAAGTACTTACAACTCCATTGGACGAGCCATTAGCCATTCCGTTTGTGTTGTCGTTGGGTGGGTTCTGCGCGTACTTATTGGGTTGCCCGACGGTGAACAGCTCGGTGAATTTTGGTTGAAGATCGGCCTGGAACACGTTGTTGGCGGCGTAGCCGTGGTGCTCGTACGCATCAGGGTTGTTCTGGACACGTCCGTCGGGGACATCGATCACGCCCACCTGGGACGTTCGGACGTGGTACGGGAAGTTGTGATTGGCTGCGGAAGGCCTCGTGAGAATCTAAAGAGAAGATGAGTAAGATGTTTAACATGAATCATTCATTGTTTGTTTGATTGTTGTTGTGTTATTTTTTCTTCAAATACAGACTTAAAGCCTGTCTGTACTAGTTTGGCCAGGAGAGATTAGACCACCCAGTATGGTCACTGAGAGGTGACCAGCTCATTAACTCAGCTCTCAATTAACATGAGAAAAAGTGGATCATGGCCGGGGAACCAACAGGCACTGCTTTGGCATTGTTTTCTATATAGAGGGAGTAATTTGTACAGTGGGGCTTAGATTTGAATGTTTCTAAATGTGTTACTTGATAATGCGCTTTAACTTTCAAGGTATTTCTTCCTACTTGGTACCCTTTTACATCACCTGGGTGGAGAGTGGCTATGGTAGGTTAAAGCCTGTCTGTAGTAACTTGGCCAGGGGGGATTAGACCTCCCTGCAAGGTCACTGACAGGTGGTTATCTCATCAAATTAGCTCTCAATTAATATAAATAAAAGGGGATCAACTGTTTCTTATCCTTTTCACACCTTTTCTTTCACAATGCAATTGCATTACCAGTACTAAAGTTTATCTTTAAAGGTACTATTTCCCTTTTGCAGCCAACCTCAAATGCTGTAGAATGCAGGAATTATGAATATGTCATGTTTGTCCTATCTGTGAAATTTAAACGTTAGCAGTGTCCTCATATTCAAATTATGCAGGGAAACCTGTTTACTTGCTAGACTTCACTGTCAGACACTATTGAGTGACTGACTGGCTTTTATTCTTCTTTGGTAATAACATACATGAAAAGAGTTGTAAAGGGTACATGAGCATTTTTTTACATCAAAAACCCACTTCTTGTGATGGCCAAGATTAAACTGACTGAATCTTTGCGCAGCATAAAACATATGACCATTCGGTACAATTGTCTGAAAATCAAGACTATTACTTTTGGGCTCCATAGCCCTAAAGTCGATTTGACATCTAATAGTCTTTATTTTCCCACTTGAAGATATTTTCAAGCCCCACCTTTTTTAGGGAAGTTCTAAATTAGTATTATCTTTCAAATGCAGTTGGAATTTAACTTTTTCATTTTTTGGCCTGCAAATGGGACATAGTACCTTTAAGGCAAGCATTTATCCTGTCATTGTTGATATAATTTTCTATTTTTTTATTTAGTTTAACTTACCAAAAAGCCCAATTGAGCTACAAAGGCAATGATGAGCTCAATGGCGTTCATGGCCTTCTCTCTCCACCATTTCGGCATCACTAAGGTTGCTATAATGGTCATGATGGGCATCGCAAGGAACCTGTAGACGGTACAAATCAATACAGGTTGTCATTCACATTCTCAATGACAAATGTCATTGACATTGACACACTCAATGATACATTTACATGAGCTAAACAGCATTCATGGCCTTCTCTCCATCACTTAAGTTGCTACATGTTACTCATGATAAGCATCGCGAACCTGCCAGAGTAAAAGGTTGTCAATTTCATCCTCAATGACAGATGTTGAAGGTCATTGACAATGACACTCGCAATGACAAACTCAATGACACATTTACATGAGCTTAATAGCAGTCAAGGCCTTCTCTTCATCAAGACTGCTACATTTTATTCATGATAGGCATTGCGAACCTGTGACAGAGTAAAAGTTTGTCAATGACAAATGTTGAAGGACATTGACAATGACACTCAAAATGTCAAAATCAATGACACATTCACATTTAGCTTAACAGCATTCATGGCCTTTTCTCCATCACTCAGGTTGCTATTTTTTATACAAAATAGGCATCGCAATCCTGCGACAGAGTAAAAGGTTGTCAATGTCATTTTCAATGACAAGTGTTACAAGACACTAGCGACATGCACAGTGATTTAATGACAAATGTGAGTTGACATGTCAAGACCATGCAACTATCAATTTTAGACAATACGAGGGGTGTCAATGAAACTGGTAATGACACAATTAATGATAAATTGATTAAGATATTGACAAAAAATGAGTCATTCAATGACAGCCAATAGGGGGAACTCAACTGAGAAAAGAAAATCATAAGCACTGCTTCAAAGCTATATACTACTAAATGTTGTAAAAGATATAACACAGGCAAAATGTCATGTCATTTAAAATGCATCTCAACAACAACAAACACCTACATTCATTGTCTGTCACTTATAGAAATAGCAGAAACACTTTTACTTACCAAAGCGTGTAGCAGAAGAAGAAAGGTATGTAGAAGGAATTCTTCTCGGGGTAGTGCTTCAGTGTAAAGAAGATGGCATAGATGAACCACAGCCAGGTGAGCGCCCTCAACGCTACCAAGACGTACCCTGCAGGGCTCTCGTACAAGTATAGCACCTCACCTTCATCGAAGGCCTTCAAGAAATAAGTATATGTAATATTTAGCTACGTACGCTCCATAAAGATTGTCAGTATTACATGAACAGTCCAACCTGTCTACAGCGACTGCCCAAGGAATACACAAAAAGTGGTCTTTGTAGACAGGTGGACTTTGTAGACAGGTTCCTTCAGTCCATGTTTCAATAAGAAACATTTTCAAGGGAAACACAAAAAGTGGTCTTTGTAGACAGGTGGTCACTAAAGCAGGTTTGATTGTATTACATTTACATGTATGTTTGTTAATATAAAAAATATGATGGAATTTTACATCCGGGCTTAGACATCTCAGTCTATGCTCGGATAGATCTATTAAAATTAACAGGAGAAATCCTGTCTCCATTATGCTTCTGCCTGTTTACTTGATAAATGAACCTGTGACCTTTGACATCTAACCTCACAATCCTTTTATATATTTATCTATACACACTTACATACTTATGCCAGCTTTTATTCTTATTCCCCAAATGGTTCTAACTGTACTATGAGAGAAAGATAATTTTCAGATTTTTAAGATTTTCCTTACACAATTTATTATCCTGTGACCTTTGAATTTGACATGTTACACGCCAAAGTCTAAGCAGCCCATTATTTTATAACACCAACTTGTAACAAGTTTGGTCAAAATTGTTCCAAGTTTTCTCCTAGTTACCACAAAAAATGACTAACATTCTGTCCAAAACACATGAAATATGATAACATGCAAGTCCTGTTTTTGATCCAGAAATGTGAATAATTCAAATACTTACATAGACTTCATAGATGAAAAGTGCTGCATACAACATGCAGTAGATAGCCATAAGAATTGTGATTTTAACTGAGCCTGAGTGGCTGAGTCGACCTCTGCACAAAACAAAAACAAAAGTACATTACATTACATGTTCAAAAGAAAGACATAATAAATGCAATTCAATATCTAACATAGAAATAAAGTGTTTTTAAATTCAAAGATCTACCTGGAATATCAAAAGGATCAATTTAGTAGGGGATCTACCTCCTTCATCTTTGCCGTCTTCATTCATTCATCAAAAACATGTAGATGAAATTAAAAGTGCAATGACATGACCATGCAATACTCGACTTATTCTTTGATCTTCTCACGAGCATTGGGGACAACAGAAAATAAAACAATTCTTAAAATTTGCAACATACAGAAAATATTTACTCCTCTGAATTCCATGTGCATTTTATTCACTGCTATAAAACATTCTTATGTGGCAAACATTGCAGCCATAGAAGTTACTGAATTATCATGTTCTGATCTTTGTGAGGAAAATATTTGCTGCATCAAAAGATAGGTTTCCTATAGGTTGAATAAAAATTGAATTAGATAAAATGAAGTGAATTTTCTTCAAGAGAAATTACCTCATTAAATGAAAAGATTATATCAATACAAAAAGATACCCCTCCCCAAACCTCTCCAAAAAAAGACAAAAATACTGTGTGCAGTTGATATAGAGACATTTCTTGGGTGTGTGTGTTTTGTTTGATGTTGTTTTGTGACGTTTTGTGTAATGCTGTGTGTTATTTTATTCCTTTCCATGTTTATAAATAAGGTTATTGATAGTTTTGTTTGTTCATTCATATTTAGTAGATCAGTTGTTATTATGCAGATATAATGTATGAGCCACTTCTTTCTTCGATAGTATTCACCTGCTACCTACAACAAATCTGTACATTGTGTTGTGTTCAATTTTTCATTTGAATAAAAACCCCTTAAAAAAAAATATTTAAAAGATATAAAAGATTTTTTCAAAGCATGTTTAAAAATTTGACCTTGTGATGGTATATCCCTTTGCCATGAGGATCAACTGCAGCAGAAAGAGGGCGTCTGCACCGGACTGGAATGCCCGCGCCGTGAACTTTAACCCCCGGACCTCGGTCCCGTCATTTGCATAATCAGCGTAAAAGATGATGTAGAAAACAAGGCTTAGAACTGAAAAAAAAAGACAACAAATTCTATAAATAAATGATTTACTAATGATTTTTAATCACATTCAATCGGAAATTACAACTTTATACTTCACTTTGCATAATCTGCAGAATTCAAAAACTTGTTTGGATTTTGTTAAATTTTATAGATTTTAATGGCTTTTATGGACAAAGAAAAAGACAAAGAAAAAGACGAAGAAAAAGAAGAAGATGAAGAAGAAGAAAAGAAGAAGAAGAGGAGAAGAAGAAGAAAAAGAGGAAAAAGAAGTAGAAGAAGAAGAAGAAGAAGAAGAAGAAGAAGAAGAAATGAGGAAGAAGAAGAAGAAGAAGAAGAAAGTAAAGTAGTGATGAGTACTTACTGTAAAGGAAGAGCACACACATGTACATCTTATATGTGGTGTGGAAAAGAGACCTGGACGTCAGAATCACTGGAGAGAATAAAAATAAAAGTTGCAATTATGAATGCAGCAAAGCTAGACACTAGCAGGTGCCTGGGACACCTGCTAGGCTCCCAGAATCTAAGTCTTGACCCCAACAATTTGAAGCCTTTATGGGCTCATTAATACAGACTGTAAACAATCCTGACATGTGGAGCCCTGGATACAGTCAGAAAGATATTGGGAATACAAAGAAACAGAACATTGTCATCTATTGCAGTCTTTTTAAATATTACCTTTTGATCTACAGTATAATAAATAGATAGGAAGAAATGCCTTAGCGCCTAATTATAACATGAATGACAGCTCAGCTAAAGCCAGGGTAATGATATGATACTTTGTATTTGTATAGTAGCTGCGCTAAACAAGCCAATGTAGAAAAAAAAAATTTGAGTTGTCTGTTCGTAGATTACTAGCTGAAAGTAGATTGATGTACATGTACATATAAATGTACAATGTATCTCATGCTTAAAAACCTATACATGTGTAGATCCAAATTTCTATACATGTACATGCAACTACAACCTTTTCAATGGTTTTCGATGAGTATCATCAATACTGCTCCAAGGCAATTTGTTAATTGTCCCAAGCTATTGTACTTCAATGACCTTGAACTGACTGCTTCATTATTCTATCTCCTCCATAATTAGCGAGAATGTCATGTACAATGTACGGAAGCTTGAAGGGTTTCGTCAGGACTTACAATAGGCCTGTTTTCATCAGCTCGAGTTTGCCATATAACCCACAATTTTCAGACTCTGTATTTTTTCCCCAAACTCAAAATTGCGTCTTCACCAGACTGATGTGGTCATCACAAACTAGCTCGGAGGGGCACACATTAGCCCCCCAAAAAGCGGGATATATTTTGGAAACAAGACCAACATTTCTTGGGATATTTTCTAGACCCAATATCCTGCAACTGCAACTGCGGGCTGATGAAGGCGCAAATTAACTGTTTATTTTGTGATCAGGATAGTTAAAATAGCAGTTTATTTGGCAATGTCGAGCTGATGAAGATATACCTAATAACGAGACTTTCCTTTAAAGTATACCAATCATCAACTAATATTTTGCTCTCTATGACATTACAATACTATATTCAAAATATGGGCTTCAAATGTTACTTCTACACGTTTAAATACAATCTCCATTATAAACATAAAGTGACTCATTAGTAGACTAGTTGGCTAACCCGTTCAAGGTCGCATAGAATAGGGCCCACTCAAAACCTGAGTCCGAGTTCTGTAAAGGTCAAAGTGAATTAGTCTTTCCTCCTCAAATTGGCAACGTTTATTTCTAAGTTGAGACTGTTTCTAACAGTCTAAAAAAAAAAAAATGTACAGAGAATGAAAGAGTGTAAATAATTGAACATCTACATGTACAGCAGTCCAGAGTTTTATAAAGGTTCAAAATTTCAAATGAATTAATTTTTCCTCCTCAAATTGGGAACAATTATTTGTAAGTTGAGACTGTTTCATTGTCTAAAAAAATAAAATCAATGAAAGAGTGTAAATAATTGAAATTCTACATACATGTACATGTATAGTGGTTCAGAGTTCTATACAGGTCTAAATGAATTAGCTTTTCCTCCTCGAATTTGGAACAATTATTTTCAATTTACTGTAGGCTCTCGTTGGAAAAAATATTTTAAAAAGTAAGGTATACAGTACTTTAATGAAAGAGTGTGAATTATTGAACATCCCATTATTGTGATTGGTGCCGTCTGAGTAGCACTTAATACGGTCTCCCTAATGAACACCCTGATTATTGGGCTATTCTGATACATGTCTGCTATTGTAAGCTTCCTTTTCAACAGGATGATTCAAAACCATTTCATAAATAATTCTATTCTTCCATGATGTACTTACTACAGTTGAAACCTTTTTTTTTTTGGTGATAGTCAGGGATGGCAATTTCAGAGGAAATACCTGGAAATACTTGGAAATACTCGTGTGCATACCAATCAGTGCAGAAGCAGACATCAGAACCTGACTAAATCCCATTTATTAGACTTGAATGTTTCTTAGTAGATTATTTTTCGATATCTTCACAGGTTCTTAGAAATGAATATGATTTGTTTGGCTATTCTATTCATATCTTAAGACCCACATTTTTCAAGAGATGTTGTACCGCCTTCTACTGTGGGCTAATCATGGGCTGTCAATCTTCTCGCAGTACATATGTGTACATGTATGTACAGTCAAACCTGCTTTAATAGTGACCACCTGTCTACAAAGACTACTTGTTGTGTTCCACTTGGGCGGTCGATATAGACAGGTTTGACTATATATTGTAGATGAGTGAAAACCATATCGTACGGAACAGCTATTGATATGACATATCCTTAATTAAACATACAATGAATTATGATTTTTGGGGGCATGTATTATCTTCAGGTTAACAGTGAGTCTATGGCTCATCGTGTATTGATCAAACTTAAGATCATACTCTTTATAATAAGCGGCCCTGGAAAAGTACAAAACATGATAATGGTCAGGCTCCTTTTATAATGGCACCATCCAAACTAGATGTCATATTTACAAGCATATTAAAATTCATTGGTTCATATTGATGTGTTCTATCACCATGACAACATTCAGTTAGGCAGAGCAGGTCACCATACATGTATGATCCAATTAATCAAGTGACGCTGGATGAATTATAGTAAATTGCACCTAACTCGATCTACCAACATGTATAAAATACCAACTGTCATAGCCACTTGCGATGTACAAAGCGTGATATTTAATGAATTCTATTCGATGCTGACAATTTAGATAATGGCAAATCATTTTAATACTGAAATACAATGTCTAGTTCAATATATAATATTTGAATATTCCAGTGTGTGTTCACTCTACATTTCTATAATAGGACTTCCAATACAGCCCTACATTGGTCATCAAGGGGGGGGGGGATGCCTTGAAGTGGAATGGAATTGATGTTTTAAAAATGAACTGTATTTCGCACTGTCCATTTCAAAGGTGGTACACATGCTAAAGCTTCAACTTAAAGGTAAAGACCAGTATTGGAGACGCCCCAATTTCAAAAAAT